>JAIUCV010001756.1:0-65928 GCA_026724425.1 Erythrophleum ivorense | reverse complement strand
AAGAAACACACATAAAATACCATAGTGTAACCTAGGCCAGAATTTTATTCTTTCACAAACTTTGAAAAATCATAACTAATTCTAGAAAAATAGAATTTATACATTCTTTAACATTCTAGAAATCTACAGATGTCTACTTTATGCTACAAATAGTTTCAAGTCATCAGATATCAAATATAAGACATTTGACATTTGAAAAGCACCTAAGGTCTTAGCTATCTGGGCTACTATCACATGTTACTATCATAAATTTTAAAAATTCATAACTAATTCTAGAAAAATCCAAATCATAAAAATTTGGTTAATCTGAGAATCTACAGATGTTAACTCTAAGGGAACAATATCTCCAAACCACGCCAAGTTCATTTAGAAATTGAATTATGATGGAACAATATAGGAGGTCAAGTGGTGCTACTGGTACTAACATTAAACTTCAAAAATTCATAACTCTCTGATTAGAGCTCCAAATGAGGTGATCTTGGTGGCCACAAAAAGCTTATAACCTCTAATTTATTCATATAGAGCTTTACAAGCATTGGACACCATTTGGCCCTTAGATAACACAAAACACAAAAATGACCATATGAATAGTACATGCACCAGAACAACAGAAAAATTCCAAATTTGAAAATTCATAATTAATTCTGTAGAACTATAATTTTTTTTACACTTTATCTTCCCAAAAATCTCTCAATGAGTTCTACATGTTTGCCAAATTTTATGAGAAGATTCATCCCTTTGGTCAATTTGTGCCATAGGGTTCTGATTTGGTCATTTTATAGTCTCAACTAGTATCAAAGTGTCCAATTTTTCTTTCAAAGATTGTGTGGCCACTTGAGCATGTGGGATTGCACTAAAATGACATTCTAAACTTGTCTCAAAGGTGCATAAACCCAAAATTTAGAAACTCATACTATCACCCCATGCCATACACAAGTTTACATAATGCTAGTCTTGCCATTCCATACCCAATTTGCATTGTAACATTCACATGACATAAATTCTCATTTGTACATAATACATTAGCATAATTACACATGTTCATAAGGTCATAAGACATATACAATAATAGATTACAATATTTGCCACTCATATGGCCATAAAGAAGCAAAATCTATGCAAATTGTTATCAATCTCTTATCTTCCAAGTTGTTGGCTCTTATTACCTTGTCCACTTGGTCCACCTAGCATGTTAGAATATTGGAGAGAAGGGAATGAGATTTAAAGAATCCTAATAGCTCATCTCCCTTTCAATCATACATAAAAGATGCAAAACAACTCTTAAAAATGCATGCATGAGCATGATGGATGACATAAACATTCAAAAAGCAATCTTGGCATGTGAGTAAGTCATATAAAGCATCCATAGGCTTGATAAGTAAGTGATTAGCCTCACCCATTCACTCATGGATTTTGGACTTGCCTCACCTATTTTTTTAAGGAGGTTTTAGTTCAACCTCACTCTTGGGAGACACTTTGCTTTGTCTCAACTATTTCTAAAGGTTTTTGGCTCATCCTCATTATGGCTAAGAGTTCTTGGCCTTTCCACACTCAAGCAAACCCAAAAAAATATAATAAATATCATTTGAAAACATAATGCATCATCATGGTACCATGGAATAAGAGCTCATGCTAGAACAGTTCTCATAGCTTAAAATACACATACACACATTTAAAGACAAGCCAAGCATACATTCATGCATGAGAGAAGGAGGAGTGAGCTACCTTGGTTGCAACCACACACTTTTCTCCTCAAATTTAGGTGTGAGATTGGTTTCTCTTGGCCTAAACAAAATTTATGGAAGTCAATTAGGTTCATAGAATCATTTCTAAAGCTATACATCTTCCTTAAACATTAACTTGGTCTAATAACCCCTTTATGGTTCCAAAAATGCACCTAATGATGTAACACCAATCAAATAAGTTCTAAGCTCTATTCTTTCCTTTCATATATGATTCTTGACTCTTTTTAAGCCTCTTGGAGTTATCACACAATTAAAACAAAGTGCCTAACTACATGTTACTTCTTTAGGTTATTTTATGGAACATATACAGTCATCTCACTTTCTATGGTTTCTAAATTTTTTCCAAGACTTCCCTCATCTTCACTCATCATATATGACTAAAAACTAGGCTTGGAACAAATTAAAACTATCCCTAGGTATCTCATCCCCTTTAGGTTGAGTGATAAACACTATTTTCATATGTTTTATTCCTTATAAGTTAGTCATTTTAATAATTAAAATGTGGCTTAATGAATGCAATTGAATAGAATTTGATTTTATTTGGCCGTTTTTACACTTGAGGAATTAATTTGCAAATTATTGGTTCTTAAAGCTTAAATTTGTCTTAAATAATTTTTAGGTATTTCTACTTAATACTTTCCATTCTTTTGTGTAGTTTCAATAGATAAATGATGTTTGAATGAGAATTTGAATTAGAGAAGAGAAGGAGAAGATTTAGGCCTCAATTGTACTTCTTGTTAGAGCTTAAAAATGGGAGAATAAATTGTGGTTGTCACATGAATGGGATGCTTTCTCATTTCATGCATTATATACATGCACATTCACGTGGTCACTCACACATTATTCACGTTGGCAGCTCACACATTAACACGTTGCATCAGCACTTACATAGATAGCCATGGGTTTGGGAGGTCCATGAGAGCACACAAACACACACCTTCCACGTAATACACACATGCAGAAATAGAGAGACAAGCTACAGGATCCACGTTGAGGCAGCACTTAAGTGGGATGGGGGAGCTAAGTGAAGAAGCTCGCTCCAACAGAAGCTTCGAGTCAAGCATAAGAAGAAGTAGCAACCTCGAGCAGCAGATTTAATGGTTATTCATGCATGCAAAGTTGTCGTGGACTGGCTGGAATTTTTGGAAGCTCCAAAACGTGAAAAGCTTGCATGGAAAATAAGAAGAGAAGGCTAACATGTTTGCTTCTGGTTGAGGAGGAGACTCAAGCAGAAAAGCCACGGGTACAGAGCTGGGATGAAGGCAAGACGATGGGAGACGCTGAAAATGGAGGCAGAGATGAATGACTGATTCATCCATTCACTCCGTCAGACTTCACGCAGAGAACACTGGAAAGAAGGAAGCTTTGAGCTGAAGAACAACATAGGAAATGCAATGACGATGAAGCAGTAAGTGGGAAGCCTGGACTGAAGGTTAAATGAAGATGTGAAATAATGCGAAGGAAAGAGCTGTGGGCTGATGTATATTAATGAAGCATGAGCTTAGGGAGGAGACGTGGAGAATGCAAAAACTCAAGGAGAGGCTGGGCACGTAAATAATAACGTGAAGAAGGAAATAAGAAGCTGCATGTGATTCATTAAAAAAACATGTGACTGGGCAGCAGCGTACATCATCCAGAATTCACAATTCATTCACACCTCCATTCGGATATCCTAGTCCATTCACAATCCCCCCATCTCATGTCTCTATATTTTCGCAAACCCTCTCCTATTTATTCATACTCCAACCATCATTCAAGGCATCCATCCATCCACCATTCAACCATTCATTCAGCCCCCATTCATCTATTCATTCAGCATTTATCCATCTTTCATCATTCATCCCATTCGCTGCATTCCACCACCACGCCTTCTCATCCACTCCACTCCATTCCATCCATCCATCTCCACATTCCATGAAACTCTAATCCATCTTGAGGCTAGCTAGGAGGAAGCTCTTGGAGAAGCTTAAATCCATAGATGAACATAGAATTTTTGGTTAAGAATTCCTTTATTTTCTTACACTATTTTTCTCTTTCATGTATTATCTTGGTTAAGTTGTATTTGATGGGGAATTTGTGTAATTATAATTAGTGGCTGGTTAGACACTAATTAGGAACTTCTTTGTTGATTAATTGATCTAATTAATTTCAATATTATCTGAATTTCCCGTGTGTGCTTCGAAGGTGTTCGATAAAACACATGAGTGAGATTATTTGCTTGAATATTTAATTTGAGGATTCCTTAATATTTAGTTGGTTAATTAAATATTTAGGATGATTCAGAGGCTAATCAATTAGTCAATTAATTAAATTGGGTGTTCATTGATCTTAGAAACAAGAATTAACAGTTTAATACGAGATTGAGGTTTCAATTCAACGTTAGATCGTTAATCTCTTGACTCTTGAGTGGTTACCCAAGATAAATTGTTATGAACACAATTAGGAACTCTTAGGCCAGAATTAATCATAATTGAATTAGGATAAGGATAGTGGATACCAAGGGACGAATCCAAAGCTAGTCACAAGCCCATCTTTTACCCATAATCCATATAATTAGGTAGAATTTAGGAATTCAATTTTAAATTTCATTTTGCTTAGTTTAATTAAATCAAAACCCCTTTAGTTTAGGAATTTTTAGAGTCTTTTAACATTTGAAAAACTCAATTAGCCATTGAACGCCAATTCCAAGGGAGATGACCTAGGTTGTGCCATTAACTACATATTTTATCAACCTAGTTTTATTTTGAGGGTTGCGCGACAAGCCACTCATTGAGACTATGAAGCATTTGGCCTCCATGGAAGTGTGCTTTGTTTTCTTGATGGAAGATACATATAGGGAGCCTTCTAAGGATCTTAGGAGTTCATTCAAACACTTATTTAGGCATAGGAATTAAGGTATCAAATCAGATTTTACAACGAATACTTGAAACCCTAGATTTGTTATCTTGAAATCTATAGCTAATTTGTTATTTTCTTTGCATATCCTTGTTCTTCTCCCTTAAATTCCTAAGATTCACCCTTGATTTAGTTAAAACTTAACTCCCTAGGAGTGGCCATATGTAGGTCGAAATAGTCACAAGAGAAGGGAGGAGGAAGATCAAGTGAAGAGATAGCAAAATACCTTAATTTCCTTGGTTCTTGCTTGTTCTTCACCTTCCTTGGCTTCCTTACCTCAATTTTGAAATTTTCCCTCTGTTATTCCCTCAAAATAGATCTATAAACTTCAATATAACCATAGAAAAAAAGGGAAATGGAGGAGAAGAGGTTTGCTAAAGAGAAAGCATGAAAAGCAACAAAAAATCCTTGCCTTTTACCTTTTCTTTCTCCTTCTCTTCCTCTCCCTCTTGTGTGCCTCACTCTTAGGGCTCCTCCTCTGGTTTAGGATAGAAACATATGTGGCTAAGTAAGTGAGGAGGTGGGACGCCCTATATATATAGGTGGGAGTAAGAAAGACTTTTCAAAAATTTCAATTTGCCCTTTTGTCTTGGAATTTTTATTTCTAGTTCGTTTTAGCTCCTTTTGAGAACCATCTCTTCCATTATAAAATTTAAGTTTTCAATTTAGTAAAATGCCTTTGGAATCACTTAAATCAAAGCTAAAACCTTTCTAAACAAATTTGTCAAAGTTCAAGTCCACCGTAATTGGAAAACGTCCATCGGAGAGGTTTTTACTATCCCCGAGCTTCCCGTGGTTTTTAGGACTTCTGAAAAGCCCAGAGAACTCAAAAATTTTATTTAAAAAGCCTTCCTATGTGAATTCCAAAATTTGCTCAAAATTACAAAAATGCCATTACGTTTCATAAATTTTTTATTCAATTTTGTTTCTTCATTCTAGCTCTATTTTTTTTTTCGTCTGAGCCTGGGATTCTCATTTTTAGGAGTCTAGAATGCTACTTAAATTTTTTGAGACCTTAACTAATTCATTTTGAGGGACCTTCTTTGAAAATGCATCCATTTTCATCGTTTAATGAAAACCGAACATTACACACAACATACAAATGCTCATCAAGGAAATCATCATCGATAGGTAAAGAATCTACCTTTGGAGCCTCAATCTATCTCAAGTGGTCTGCAACCAAGTTCTTCACTTCACTTTTGTCCTGGATGTCAATATCAAACTCTTGAAGCTATAGCATCCATTTAATCAATCTTGGCTTCACACCAAGCTTCTTTAACAAGTACTTGAAGGCTACATGATTAGTAAAAACAATTACTTTAGTGTCAAGCAAATAAGATCTAAACTTATCTAAAGCAAAAGTAATAGTGAGAAATTCTTTTTGTGGTAGTATAATTTCCTTGGGCCCCATCCAAAGTCTTAGATACATAAGCTATCACATGGGACTTTTTATTCACTCTCTGGCTTAAAACTGCCCCTAAAGCATAATTAGAAGCATCACATAAGAGCTCAAATGGGAGGTTCCAATCAGGGGGTTGAATAATGGGTGGAGAAGTCAATCTTTTCTTAAGATCATTAAAAGTTGTTTTACATGCCTTATCAAAATGAAAGTCAACATAATAGCTTAGATAATGGCAAAGCAATCTTACTAAAATCCTATATGAATCTTTTATAAAAACCTGAATAACCTAAGAAAGACTAGACCTCTCGAGCACATATCGGGTATGGTAAAAAAGTGACAACATTTATCTTAACCTTATCAACCTCTATGCCCTATTTAAATACAACATGACCTAATACAATGCCTTTTTGAACTATAAAATGACACTTTTCAAAATTAAGTACAAGGTTTTTCTATATAGATCTCGCTAAAATTTTATCAAAATTAGACAAGCGTACATTGAAAGAGTCCCCATACATAATGAAATCATCCATAAAAAATTCTATACAATTTTCAAAAAATCACTGAAAATGGAAACTATCACTGCTGGAAAGTTTTAGAGACATTACAAAGACCAAAAGGCATTCTTCTATAGGCAAATGTTTCAAATGGGCATGTAAATGTTGTCTTTTTTTGATCTTCTAGGGCTATGCATATCTGGAAATAACCTAAAAATCCATCAAGAAAACAATAGTGAGACTTCCTAGCCAGATGTTCAAGCATCTGATCACTAAAAGGGAAGAGGTAATGATCTTTTCTAGTGACTAAATTAAGCCTCCTATAATCAATGCAAACCCTCCAGCTATTTTGCATACAGGTGAGCATCAACTCATTCTTTTCATTCTGGACCACTGTAATCCCTGACTTTTTAGGAACCACTTGTATAGGAATAACCCACTAACTATCAGAAATAGGATATATAATACTAGCAGACAAAAGTTTAGATACTTCCTTTTTAACCACATCTAGAATAAGTAGGTTTAGTCTCCTTTGAGGTTGCCTCACTGGTTTTGCTCCATCCTTCAACAAAACTCAGTGCATACATGTATCAAGGGTAATGCTATGTATATTTGCCAAGGTCCACCCTATTGCTTGTCTTCTCTTCCTTAAAACCTCTAGAAGTCTCATCTCCTCATATTGAGTAATATCACTCGCTACTATAATAGGAAGCTTGTCTCCTTCTTCAATGTATCAGGGAGTGATTTAAGCTTTAGAGTATGAGCTTGCTTAATTGAAGGTTTGAGTGGCTTAATCTTAATCTTTTCCATGCTAAATACTTGCTCAGACAACTCGCAAGTAGAAGAAACAACTTTCCCAACATAGGATGCATTAGTAGCATAGGAAGAATCAAAAGAATCAGCACTCAAGTAAATATCAACACCATGATTATCCAAACAATCCATATTAGCATGCAAAGTCTTATCAAAACCAAAAAAATCAACAAAACTAATAAAATTAACAGAGGTTCTAGATGAAACGTAATTAACCTAATCAACAATAGATTCTTTAGAGTCAATACTATCATAAAAGCTCATATAATACAAGAATGAGAACCAT
The DNA here is from genome assembly GCA_026724425.1 of Erythrophleum ivorense. Classification (NCBI taxonomy): domain Eukaryota; kingdom Viridiplantae; phylum Streptophyta; class Magnoliopsida; order Fabales; family Fabaceae; genus Erythrophleum; species Erythrophleum ivorense. The sequence goes on along the minus strand of JAIUCV010001756.1, from coordinate 58,290 downwards.
CATAAGTGTGCCTCAAAGAATCATCAAGATCAGCAATATCACAAGAATCAATCAATATGTTATCCCTAAACTCAATACTAGTATCATCAATTAGCATATCAATCAAACTTACACTAAGAACAGAGTGATCATTTTAATATCCAATTCTCTGCAAACAATAAAAAAATGTGAAAAGCGTAACGTACGGTTTTTCCGTAAACGTACAAAATTCACCGAATACAAAAGTAAGTCCCCCAAATAGAGTGAGTTAAGGCCCCAAAAAAATTTATATAGCATTCTAGACTCCTAAAAATGAGAATCCTAGGCTTAGATAGAAAGAAAAATGAAGCTAGAATGAAGAAACAAATTTGAACAAAAGATTGATGAAACGTAAAGGCATTTTTGTCATTTTGAGCAAATTTTAGAATTCTCATAAGAGGACTTTTTAAATGAAATTTTTGACTTCGCTGGGGTTCTTAGAGGCGCTGAAAACCATGGAAAGCCCTTGGACAGTTAAATCCCCTTCGGTGGATATTTTCTAATGTTAGTTGACCCGAACTTTAACTAGTTCGTTCGGGAGGGTTTTAAATCCAATTTGGATGAAATCAAAGACATTTCATGAATTAGAGGACCTATATTTTATGATGAAAAAGAAGGTTCTCAAAAAGGAGTTAAAATGAGCCTAAACGGAGGAAATAGGAACGTAGGAGTAAAATGGTCATTTTAAACAATTGTAAAAGAGGCTTCTTAAGTAAGATTACACCTCATCACCTTCTCCAAGCTTCCATTTATAGAAAAATGAGTAGCCATGGCATGACATTAAGAGGGGAGAGAGAGAAGAAGTTTAAGCTTCTGTTTAGGTAAGTAAACGGCCTCGTTTCATCTGCACCAGTTAGGAAAGTTGTTTCTCTCTCTAAGAGCTCTTTAATGGTGGTTTTCTTTTCTTGAAAACTTGAAGATTCAGGTCTGACCCAAGCCAAAAAGTAACTCTTTTCAAGAAATCTATTAGTGGAAAATAATTTAAGTGAAGAGAGCTTCGTTTTAAGGTAAGACTTTACTTGAAACACTTTCAAAATCTTGTGTTTCCAAGCCATTTAAGGTTTGGTCTAGAGAGAGAAAGTGAGGATGAGAGTTTTTCTTTAAGTGTTTTTGATGGAACCAAAAGTTATGGAGTGTGAGGATTAAGATTATACAACTAGAATTGAAAAGGGAGCTTTAGAATGAAAGTTATAGAATTTAAGGATTTGGTTGCACCTAGGCTAAGATGAAGCTTCCTAGTAGTAATTTAAGTTGTCTAAGAGTATATATAAGTTCCTAAGATACCAAGAGAGACTCCCATATGCTTCTCCCATCAAAGAAATTAAAACAACTCCATTGGTGCCATATGGAAGCATAGCCTCGACCAAGCAGGGTTCATGCACCTAGGGAGTGTTTTAATTCCTTCCAAGCTTAGTTTTGCATCATGTATGATGGGAGAGTATAAGAGGAAGCCTTGGAAAAATTTTAGAAGCCATGGATAGTGAAATAGTATCATAGGTTCCATATTATAGCTTAAAGAAGCAACATCTAGCTAGGCTCCTTGATTTGATTGTGTGATGACTCTAAGAGATTTAAATGAATTCAAGAATCATAAATAGATAGAGAGAATGGAGCCAAGGTGATGTTTTCTTAAGGTTTCTTCATTAAGTGCATTATGAAATCATAAAAGGGTTATATGAACCACCTAGCTTTTCTAGTGAATGTATGGCTTTAGAATTTGATTCAAGAGTATAGTTAGCTTCCATATAATGTGTCTAGGCCAAAAGAAATGATCTCACTTCCTTGGGTGTGTGAGGTCGAGGGAGAGGACTCAAGGCTCAAGGAAAAAGTATACTTGTATGGCAAAGGTAGCTCTCTTCACTTTCTCTCATGCATGAATGAATGCTTACGTTGCCTTTGAATGTGTGTATATGTGTTTTGAGCTATGAAAAGCATTTTAGTATGAGCTTTTATTCCATGGTACCATAATGATGTTTTATGCATTCAAATGATGCTTTATATGCTTGCCTTGGTTTGCTTAAGAGTGGAGAAGCCAAGAACCCTCTAGCCATGGTGAAGATGAGCTAAGAACCTTTGAACTTAGTTGAGACAAAGTAAAGAGTCTCCCAAGAGTGAAGTTGACTCCCAAGAGTAAGGTTGAATTAAAACCTCTTAGAGAAAATGGGTGAGACAAGTCCAAAATCTATAAGTAAATGGGTGAAGCTAGTCCACTCACTTGACAAGCCTATGTATGCTATGTATGAATTGTTCAAATGCTAAAGGTGTTTCTTGAATGCTCACACATTCCAATATGCCCATGCATGCATTTTTAAGGCTTGTATTGTATACTTTATGTGTGATTGAAAGAGAGATGAGCTATTGGAATTCTTTGAATCTCATCCCCTCCTCTCCAATGTCTTAACATGCTAGGTGGAGCAATTAAGCAAGTAATGTAAGCCACCAAGCCTAGAAGAAGGAGATTGATATCAAAGTGTATGAAAATGCCTAGTTTTGCTTCTTTTGTAGCCATACACATGGCATATGATGTAATCCCATGATGAAATTGTTATGTAATCATTTAAACATGTGTAAATATCCATATATTTGATTTATGAATGAGGTTTGATACTAAATGAATGATAATGTAGTTTTTGGGTATTGAATGGCAAGAGAAAGTGTATGAAATCTTGTGTATGGCATGAGGTGAGAGAGTGAGTTTGAGAAATCTGGGTTTGTGCACCTTTGAGACAAGTTTAGAATGTCATTTTGGTGTGTTCCCATATACTTAAGTGGTCATGGTTGTCTTAGAGCTCAAATTAGACCATTTGGACCCTTTGTAATACATAAATTGAACCATTTTGCAACCCAATGCCAAGATCTAACCAAATGAACGAATTTGCCCATGAAACTTGGTACACATGTAGATCATATCTAGATATTTTTGTGAAGCTAAAGACTAGATTATTTGGAACTCTTTGGAATTAATTATGAATTTTCAAAGTTGTCATTTTTCTACTGAACTGATACAGGTACTATTTATATGGTCAGAAATTTGGGTTGTATCATTTGTAGGCCAACTGATGACTAATGCTAATGAAATTTTATAGGTGTAAACTAGACATGATAATATTTCCATGGCCACCAAGATCACTGCAATTGGACCTCTGAGTAGGGAGATATGAAGTTTTGAAGTTAGAGATCAGTACTAGGGATGACAGTTGACCTCTGGTACTGCTCCATTTGTTTCTAGTAGCTAGCTACCTCTGTTGTGGATTGGATTATTTTTAGCATAAAGTAGACATCTGTAGCTTTCTATAATGGTATAGTGTGTTTAATTTTTAGTTTTTTAAAATTAGTTATGCTTTTTCAAAATTTAGGCATAGAATCTAGAATTCTACCCAAGGCTGCATCAGTGAATTTTGTGTATCTACTCCCTTTGCTCGAGGTATAGGCCACTTCTTGAGCTTGTTATGAGTTTCATTTATGTATTTAAATATGAGGATGAAATGGATGAGTCCATATGGCCCACGGGACTCTAAATGAAAAATTTTCCTGTGGTGAAATATAACTTATTCATGATTTCTAATACCATTATGTTGCTTCCCATAGAACTAGTATGAGATGGGGCATGAAAATTGCATGACTTGAGTCTTAGAAGTATGGTTACAATCATCACATAGGTGTTTCATGGCATCAAAGGTATTAAAATGTATCACATTATCAACAAACTATATTTGAAGAGTACCCTCGTGCATATTTATAATTATCTTTGTAGTTTTTAAGAAAGGTCTACCTAAGATGAGTGGGGGGTGACCACGAGACCTATATCTATCATCCACTATGATAAGGATATAAAAATTAGTTGGAAATATCAAATGCTTTACCTTAACTAAGACATCCTCTTACATTTCTGAAGGATAAGCAATGCTCCTGTTTACAAGCTGCACAACCACTCCAGTAGGTTTCAATTCTCCCATCTACAAAGATAAATACACTAATTTAGGCATAACATTAATAGCATCACCAAGATTAATCAAAGCATCAGAAAACTTAAAATTTCCAGTAGTGCATAGAATTGTAAAAGTGCCCAGATCTTGACATTTAGTGTGCATTGTTAGCTGTATAAGTGTTGAAACATTCTTACCAAAATTAACCTTCTCATTCCTTCTTAGCCACCTCTTGTTGGTAATATTTCTTTAAGAAATTTAGTGTACTTAGGGATGGTCTTAATTGCTTCCAATAAAGGTATATTGACCTTAACCTTCTTAAAAGTCTCAAGAATTTCTTTTTCAATTTCTACTTCAGTTTGCCTCTTTCCCAAAGTAGGTCTATGCGGGAAAGGCTAAATCTTCTTTGGCTCCTCTTCTTTCTTAGGCTCATCTAGTGCAACATGTGTTTTTGATGACGCCAACTTATTCATGGTAATGGTATATGAGGATCTCTAAACTTTCTTTCCACTCCTAAGAGTGATGGCATTAACATTACTGCTATTCCTTGGATTTACAATCTTTTGTGATGGCAATTAGCCTGAACCCTGAGACTTCACCTCATTAAAGGAGGTAGCAAATTGGTCTAACTGAGTATCAATCGTTTTTTCCAAATTTTGCATGCTCATCTACAGCTGCTTGTAATGTTCAATTTTTGTCAAATTACAGAAATAGATACATTTTCAAAGCAAGTCCCCCGAAATGAATTATTTAAGGTCTCAAAAAAATTAAGTAGCATTCTAGACTCCTAAAAATGAGAATCCTAGGCTCAGACGGAAAGAAAAATAGAGCTAGAATGAAGAAACAAAATGTAATAAAAGGTTGACAAAACGTAATGGCATTTTTGTAATTTTGAGTAAATTGTAGAATTCACACAGAAGGGCTTTCTAAATGAAAGTTTGGAGTTCTCTGAGGTTCTTAGAGGCCCTAAAAACTATGGGAACCCCCGAGACAGTTAAAACCCCTCCAGTTGATGTTTTCTAACATCATTTGACTAGAACTTTGACGAATTCATTCGAGAAAGTTTTAGCTCCAATTTAAGTGATTACAAAAGTATTTTATTAAATTGGGAATTTACATTTTATAATACAAAAGATAGTTCTCAAAAAGGAGTTAAAACGAACTAAAAACAAAACTGCCAAGACGAAGGGATGAAATTAGAATTTTTGAAAAGTTCTTCCTAACCTACCTATATATATAAGGTGCCCCACCTCCTCATTCACTTACCTCACTTTTTTTCTGCCCTAAATCAGAGAAAGAACCTTAAGGGTGAGGTGCACAAGAAGGAGAAGAAAGGAAGGAGAAAAACAAGGAAGAGGTATGGATTTTCTTAGTTTTTTTCATGCTTTCTCTTTAGCAAACTTCTTTTCCTCTATTTCCCTTTCTTTCCTATGGTTTTATTGAAGTTCTTGGATCTATTTTAAGGGCAAAATAGAGGAGAAATTTTAGATTTGAGGTGAGGAAGCCAAGGAATTTGAAAACAAGCAAGAAGAACTAAGGAAATTAAGGTATTTTGTCATCTCTTCACTTAATCTTTCTCCTTCCTTCTCTTGTGGGTGGTTCGACCTACATATGGCCAGCCCTAAGAGGTTGAGTTTATAGTTAAACCAAAGGTAAATCTTAGAAATTTAAGGAAGGAGAATAAGAATATGCAAAAAAATAACAAAAAAAACTATTAAATTACAAGATAGAAAACCTAAGGTTTCAAGTGTCCTTTGTAAAATCTGATTTGATACAATAACTCCTAGGCCTAAATGAGTGTCTGGATGAGTTCCTAAGATCCCTAGAAGGCTCCCCATATGCATCTTCCACCAAGAAAACAAAGCAAACTCTATGGATGCAAAAAAGGGAGCATGCCTCAGCCTAAAGGGTTCAACGCACCTAGGGATGGTTTTAAATTTTTTCCAAGCCCATTTTTGAGTCATATATGATGAATAAAGATGAGGGGAAACCTTGGAAAAAAATTAAGAGGCCTAGGGAATGAATTGGTAGTATAGGTTCCATAATATGACCTACAGAAGCAATATATAGTTAGGCTCCTTGTTTTAATTGTGTGATAACTCCAAGAGGCTTAAAAGGAGTCAAGAATTATAAATGAAAGGAAAAAAATGGAGCCTAGAACTCAATTGATGAATGTTGCTTCATTAGGTGCATTTTGGAACCATAAAAGGGCTATTAGACCAGGTTAGTGTTTAAGGAAGATGTATAGCTTTAGAAATGATTCCAAGAACTTAATTATCTTCCATATATTGTATTTAGCCTAAGAGAAACAAATCCCACACCCTTATGTGTGTGAGGCTAAGAGAGAGGATTCAAGGCTCAAGGAAAAAATGTGCTTGTGTGGCAAAGGTAGCTCTCTCCATTTTCTCTTATGCATGAATCTGTACTTACCTTGTCTTTAACTGTATGTATGTATGTGTGTTTTAAGCCATGAAAAGTATTTTAGCATATGCCTATATTCCATGGTACCATGATGTTGTATTATATTTTCAAATGATGCCTAGTATGTTTGCTTGGATTTGCTTGAGTGTGGTGAAGCCAAGAACCCTTAGCCATGGTAAGGATGAGCCAAGAACCTTAAAAAATAGTGAGATAAAGTAAAGAGTCTCCTAATAGTGAGGTTGAGTCAAAAACTTATTAGAGAAAGTGGGTAAGGCAAATCCAAAATCCATAAGAGAATAGGTGAGGCTAATCCACTTACTTGGCAAGCCTATGTATGCTTTGTATGACTTGTTTAAATGCTAAGAATGCTTCTTGAATGATCACACTTTTCATTATGCTCATGCATGCATTTTTAATACTTGAATTGCATTCTTTATGTATGATTGAAAGGGAGATGGGCTATTGGGATTCTTTGAATCTCATTCCCTCCTCTTCAATGTCTTAATATGCTAGGTGGACTACATGAGCAAGGTAATGGGAGCCATCAAGTTAGAAGATGAAAGCATGACAACCAAGTGCCTAGATTTTGCTTCTTTGTAGCCATGTGTATGGCATATGATGTAATACTATGATGAAATTGTTGTATAATCATTTGAACATATGTAATTACCCAAACTTTTGATTTATGTATGAGTTTTAGTGCCAAATGAATGGTAATGTGCATTTTGAGTAGCGAATGGCAATGTAAAGCATTTGTAATCTTGTGTACGGCATAGGGTGAGAAAGTGAGTTTTTAATTTTTGGATTTATGCACCTTTGAAAGAAGTTTAGAAGGTTATTTTAATGCATTCCCATGTGCTCAAGTGATCATGGTTGCCTTAGAACTCAAAATGGACCATTTGGACCCTTTACATGACACAAAATGAGCCATTTTGCAACCCCATATCAAGATCTGACCAAATGAACAAATTTTTCATGAAATTTGGCACTCATGTAGATTTCATTTAGAGATTTTTGAGAAGCTAAAGACTAGATTATTTGGATCTCTGTGGAATTAATTATGATTTTTCAAAGTTGGCATTGTTCTGCTGAACTGATGCAGATACTATTCATTTAGTTAGTTGCTTGGGCTATATCATTTGAGGGCCAAATGATGTCCAATGCTCATAAATTTTTATAAGAATAAACTAAATATGATAAGCTTTACATGGCCACTGAGATCACCCTAATTGGACCTCTGATCAGGGAGATATGAATTTTTTAAGTTGGAGAATAATACCAGTAATGATAGTCAACCTTTGATACTATTCCATCAATTTTCGATGGCTAACAGCCCCTATCATGGTTTAGATATATTTTAAGCATAAAGTAGACATTTGTAGCTTTCTAGAATGGTAAAGAATGCATGATTTTAATTTCTCTAAATTTAGTTATGATTTTTCAAAGTTTATGATAGAAACTTAGAATCTCTAGCCGAGGCTACACCTCTTGTTTTTATGTATATCATCCACTTGCAAGAGTTCTAGGCCATTTCTTGGGATGTTTTTGAGTTGTATTAGTATAATTAAATTTGAGAATAAGTTGAATAAGTACATATGGTCCACGAGACACTGAATAAAAAATTTATCCACTACATAATACAATTTATTTGTATTTTTCTATGGCTTTTCCTTGATAAATTCATGTGCTTCATGGAAATAAGCCTACATGTGATATGAGATGAGTCATAGAATTTTGGTGTTACACTGCTACTATTGTTGTTGTAAATGTTGCTTAAGTTGTGCATTACTTTCCATAAGTTGCTTCATCATGTCCTCTAAATTACTTCCTTTCATTAGTTCCTCCTGTATAGGGATTGATTGCCTCATAGATTAGGAAGGCTATACACTAGATCTTGCAACATCATACCTATTCTGCTGTTGCCCTCCCCCATATTTCAAGTTGAGATAATCCCTCCACCTTGTATTATATGTGTTAGAGTAGGGATCATATTTTTACTGCCCTTACTGTATTAACCTGGCTGGAAACATCCCAACACAAGTCTCTATCTTGTCATCTAACATAGGGCACTAATAAGTAGCATGTGTGGCCAAATAGCATATCTTACATAAAGGTCCTACCAAGGAAGTAGAGGTAGATGTCTGCCTCGGTATATAGCACTCCAAATAGGAATGCATTTGACTAGTTTAGGAATGTAGTGTATAAGTTTGAGATGGAATAGAGGTTGACTGTGGTTACTATTGAGTTAAAGTAAGCTATAGAAGCACAAAGGAGATCTCATTAATCTTGCTCTCAAGTCTCTGATCATAATGTGGACCATACAATTCACTAACTCCTCTCACTGATTGTCTTACACCAAATTGTTGTGCATTTTGAGCCATCTTGTCAATTAAGTCTTTGGCTCTTGCAGGTGTCAAATCACCTAAAACTCAACTAGAAATAGCATCAATCATGTTTCCATCCATGTTTAGTAGCCTTTCATAAAAATGCTAAATTAGCAGCTGATTAGAAATTTGATGGTGAGAACAACTAGCTAATAATCTCTTGAACCTTTCCCAATATTTATATAAGGTCTCTCCACCATTTTGTCTAATCCCACATATTTCCTTTTTTATTGATGCAGTGTGAGAAGCAGGAAAGAATTTTTCTAAGAAAAACCTTTTCAGTTGATCTTATGAAGTAATAGCACCAAGAGTTAAATAATATAACTAGTCTTTAGCCACACCATCCAAAGAGAAATGGAATGCTCTGACTTTAATTTGTTCTTCTGATACTCCTTGTGGCTTCATTGTATAGCAAATAACATGAAATTTTTTCAAATGCTTATGAGGGTCATCTCCTACAAGTCCATGAAATTTAAGAAGTAAGTGAATCAAACCAAACTGAAGCTTAAAATTTACATCTAATTCTGGATATTGTATACAAAGATTTTGATAGTGCACATTAGGAGCTATCAATTCTTTAATAGTCCTTACATGTATGTTATCATTCAATTTTGCATTCGCATTTAAGTTAGCTTAAGCATGCATATTCACATTAGCATTCACTTGCTCTTGTTTAGCCATATTATTACTAGCAAATTGAAGTACACAATCAAAAGTAGAAGAAATACTACCACTATTTTCTACACTATCACTATTTTTCTTAATCTTTACCTGCCTTTGAAAGGTTCTTTCAATTTCAATGTCCAAATCAATCAATTTCTCATTAAAGGACTTTGTCATAAACTAATTAGGCAAGCAAAAACTAAGAAATAACACAAATATTAGCTAAGAAAAATTAAAACAATAAATCTAGAAAAATAGAGAAAATATCTGAAAAATAAAAAACATACTTGAAAAATGAAAAACTCAAAGAAAACAAAGGAATTTGGCTAATCTAGGAGCTACCTTATAGCTTTAGCTATGACTTTTGCTTAGAACCACCTAAAATATTCAAGTACCAAGTTTCAAAATTTTCTGGGCAAGTGGTCCGAGAAAGATCAAAGCATATCGAATAATCAAATCGGTAACTGAATTAGCTCAATTCCACACACCAAAAGGTAAGAGGATTAAATCAAATTAAACTAACAATTACCTGACATATAAAGACACTAAAAAATAAGGATAAATCACATAAAAGAAGCTCATAAAAATAAAGAAAATAAATCCCAAAAAATTAGAAAAATCATAGAAAATTTGAGAAAATACTAAAAAATTAGAAAAAGTGTTCTAAACATTGGAATTTGACCTAGAAACACTATACCAAATAGCATTGCTATTACTTTTTCTTAGCATACCCAAAAACCTTAGAAAACAAAGTTTGAGGATTTTCTGAGTACATTAAACAAAAATTCCAACAAGGAAAGTAATTGATTCAAGTAACTGAAAAGGCTAAAAAACAAGTCCAAAACAAAGCAAACACCATACAAAAATAGAGCTAAGACATTAGAAAACCTTTTCAAACAATTAAGAATCCAAACTCCCCTGCAACAGTGCCAAATTTGACGATTATGTCGAGCAACCTCAAATTTGAAATGTGTGTTAGTGGCGTGGAGTGTGATATCATGTGATAAGTGAATCTAGAGGATGAAATGAGAGCTTGAAACTATTTTCATGTGGATTGTGTGCTGAAATGAGAAGCATGGAATGTGTATTAATGTATCTTCCATTCATTCTCATGCCTCCTCTCCTCCAATTCTCAATTTGTATTTTCCAAAAATTTTATTAAAAATTCTGGACCTTCATTCCATGCTTTAAGATGCACACATATTTCCTTCAACATTAATTCTTGGCCCTTCATTCAATCTTATAGCTTCTAAATGAATTTTCCATTTAAGCTCCAATTGCCTATAAAAATATATACAAATAATAAGAAATATTCAATAGGAAAAATTCATAAAATTATTTAAAGGAATTAATACATTAAAAACCAATAATCTTGCAAATTAAATCCTAAAGTGTAAAAAATGGCTAATAAAGTCAAATATCTCCTAATAAAATCCATTAAGCTACAATTTATCTTCAAAATACCTGAATTAGAAGGAATAAACTATATAAAAATTAGCAATTATTCGAGGGTAAGTCTGTAGGCAATTGGTCATATTCGATCAACAATTTAGAAAGGACCTGTGTAACGAGGGCTAAGTTTTCTGGACTTCAAGGATCAACCCACAACTATGATTAGAGTTACCCTAAGAATTAGATAGACACTAGTTTCAAATTCTAAGGGTCATCTTCTTTGGTATGTATAACTCTTTTGCCTACTTTGGGCAGCTAGTAGTCTTTTCCTGATAAGTTTTATGTGCCTTGAAGTCTGGTCCATAATATCTGGCCCTAAAAGCCTCCTTTCTCCTAGCTTAACCCAGCACAAGGGGGCTTACAATTCCTTCCATAAAGGGCTTCAAACGGAGCCATCTAGATACTAGAATGATAGCCATTATTATATGCAAATCTGCTAAATGTTGGTATGCATCCCAGTTTTCTTTTAATTTTAGAATACAGGACCTAAGCATATCCTTAAGGGTTTGAATGGTTCTTTCTATTTGTCCATTTGTTTAAGGATGATAGGTCATACTAAACCTCAATTGGGTGCCTAAAGCTTTATGAAGAGACGTCCAAAATTTAGATACAAATTTAGGGTCTCTATTTGAAATAATACTGCTAGGTACTCCATAAAGTCTTACAATCTCACCCATATAAAGCTGAGTTAGTTTGTCTATAATATAGGTAGACTTGAATGGTAGGAAGTGAATAGATTTGGTTAGTCTATCCACAATTACCCAAATGGAGTCATATCTTGAGGAAGTCTTAGGTAAAGCCATAATAAAATCCATGGAAATGTTGTCCCATTTCCATTTAAGAATTTCAAAAGGTTGTAACATTCCTACAAGTCTTTGGTGCTCTACCTTAAACCTTTGACAAACTAAACAATTAGACACATATTGGGTGATTTTTGATTTCATGCCAAGCCACCAAAAGTTCTTTTTAAGATCTTGGTACATTTTGGTGGTTCCTGAGTGTAAGGTATATTTGCTTCTGTAGGCTTCTGTCAAGATAGTGTCCCTCAATTCCCTCTTCTTGGGCACACACAATCTATCCTTATACCAAATCAGTCCATTCTCAAATTCTTAAAGTTCTTTAGACTTCCCTTAGGCTATTTACTTTCTAATCTTTTTTGAAAACTCATCAGAAGCCTAAGCATCCTTAATTTGATATTGCAAATCACTTTGAATTCTCAACTTACTCACTAAGAGGCTACCAGGGTGTAAGGAGATGGAAAGATTTAAGTTTCTGAAGTCCTCTATCAATTTTTGTTCTCTAAGCATCCTTAATGACATATGCATAGACTTTTTGTTTAAGGCATCTGTAACTACATTTGCTTTGCCCTGATGATACTTAAGCGTAAAATCATAATCTTTAAGGAATTCCATCCACCTCCTCTATCTCATGTTTAATTCCTTCTGGTCAAAAGGTATCTTAAACTCTTGTGATCACTATAAATCTCAAATTATACCCCGTATAAGTAATGTCTCTAAATTTTAAAGGCAAATACTATGGTTGCTAATTCTAGGTCATGAGTGAGATAGTTCTCCTCATAGGGTTGTAATTGTTTGGAAGTATAGGCGACTACCCTATCTTGTTATATCAAAACACATCCTAACCCTTTCTTAGAGACATCACTATAAACTACAAAGGGTTCCTAGGGGCCTACTATCACTAAGATGGGAGTGGAAGTTAACTTGGTTTTTAATTCTTGGAATCTCTTCTCACATTTGTCATCCCAAATGAATGGTTAGTTTTTCTTGCTTAGTTTAGTCTAAGGGGTAACTAATTAGGAAGATCCCTTGATAAATCTCCTATAGTATCCAGCTAGTCCTAAGAAACTCTTAACCTCTATAATCATTTTAGGCCTTTTCCAGTTCACTATCGCCTCTATTTTGCTAGGATCTATTGCTACTACTTTTTTAAAAATGACATGCCCTAAGAATTTGACTTCTTTTAACAAAAACTCACACTTATTGAGTTTAGCAAATAATTTCTTTTTTTAAAAAGGTCTAGAGGATAATTCTAAGGTGTCTTTCATGTTCCTCTACACTCTTAGAATAAATGAGAATATTATCTATGAAGACAACCACAAATTGATCTAGATAGGACCTAAAAATTCTGTTCATATAATCTATAAAGATAGCTGAGGCATTGGTTAAACCAAAATGCATAACAAGAAACTCATAGTGCCCATACCTGGTTCTAAAAGTAATTTTTGGAATGTCTTCAACTTTGATTCTTAATTGGTGGTATCTTGATCTCAGGTCTATCTTAGAGAAAATAAAGGCTCCTGCTAATTGATCTAAAAAATCATCTATCCTAAGCAGTGGGTAATTATTCTTTATAGTTGCCTAATCATTGCTGCCACAAATTAAGTGCTAAATGAATGTGTTGTTACATTTATTGGTATTAGAGCAATGTTTTAGATAACCTAGCTCTATGTTTGGGCCTTGGAATGTGAAATTGGGGTGCATTTGGTTTGCTTATGCATGTAATGTATGCTTGTCAGGAATGATTGTTTTATTAATTGCACTATGATATTGTGTATAGATGTTGAGATTATGGTTCTTTTATGGATTTGATGATTATTAAATGGGGTAGACCCACTAGGGCAGACCTTGAAAGTCTCGTACTGTTGTGAATTGCTTGAGGTAATAACAGGCTATAATGAGATAATAGCAAATGTGTGTGTAGCAACAATAAAATGTGGTACTGCAGCTACAAAATACCCTAGAAAAGAGAGATGATGATAACAGAAATGCCCCAGAGCCATAATGATTAGTTCTTGAAAATTTAATTACACCCTTAAAGCAAAACGATTAGTATGTTGTTGCATGGCTAAATGATCTTGGCACTTCTCTTAATTACAGAAATATGATGATGAGAAAATAAAAGTACGAGTAAGTGAGAAGGGAATGAAACCCCCTATCAGAGACAAGGGCGCTCTATTGGGAACTAGAGCATTTAATACCTTTTTAGGGAAATTGATAAAGTAATTGATGACAACCTGCAAGATATGATGCAGATAAGGGCTACATGGAAAGAAACCTTAGAATTGAAAGAGGATCAGAGTAAAAAGAAGATGTGAATGTCTCTACTAGTAATAGGAAGAAAGGTAAAGTATGTTAGGATAGGAAAATCCCAACAGGGAATAAGTTCGACCTAATAGGGGACAACCATCCTAGGTGACATGTTTTAGATGTGAGAAGCTGGGATATATAACTGAGGTTGATTGACCATGTTAGTACCCATTTAGATTTTAATGTAAGACAGAAAGGTTGCTCTCATAGAATAGGAGGCTAGTGGTGTCTCCTAGTTTGATTAGAGCTGTGAAAGTATGAGATCAGTGAGTCTCCCAGTTTCATCAGAGGTATGATTAGAGTTGATGATTTTTTCCTTTGATTATTGTGATTGATTTGGGTGTTGTCCCATATTATTATGTGTGAAACTAGGTTCAGATATTGATATTATGCTTTATGGTTGTTTGCATTTGTTTCTACTGGAGACCGTGCGAGTACTTCCCAAGTACATTGAATGTTGTATAAATTAATTATTGCTCTCTACTATTGATTTGTGATGCTTGCTTTTACTTGTTATAAATTGATCATTAGCATGCACTGGATGGATAGTAATAAAGTCACATTTGAATGTGAATATATATAAATCATCACCTTACCAGAATATGGGATCATACCTAATACGAAATGGGTGTTGGAGCTTAGTTGTTTTCTTGTCCATCGTCTAGGCTAAGAGATGATTAGAGCATAGATGTTTAGGGCTCCTAATTATGAATAGAGGTAGGAAAAAGGGGATGGCAAAGATCTCTATAGTAGGGAATTTTCAGGAGTTTTCCCTAAAGATATTGATTATAGTGACCTACCTCATAAAAGAGAGAAAGAGATAGAGTCCTTGATTATATTATACCTGGATCCAAACTGGTTCTAAAGCTCCTTATGGGTTGTTTCCCATTAAGCTAGCAGAACTGAAAAGATGAATTGAGAGAACAATTTGTAAAGGCATTCATACACTCTAGTGTGTTACCTGAGGAAATGGTAACCTAAGATTGAGTATAAATTATAGAGAATTTAGCAAGGTTACTATTAAAGATGTGTATCCTCTCTAGAATTGATGATCTTTGAATCAACTATGGGTGTTAGTATTTTCTTATATGGATTTTAGATCTGGGCATTATTAGTTAAGGATGAGAACTAAGGATGTTCTAAAAATAGACTTTAGAAGTTGATATGGATGTTATGAGTTCCTAGTTATGCCATCTAGCCTGATTAATGCATTAGCTATGTTATGGACCATATGAATAGGGTATTCAAACTATGTTTGAGTAAAATTGTGTGGTGATCTTTATTGATGATATCCTGATATACTCCAAGGTAGTTAAGGAACATGAGAGATATTTGAGAATAGTCCTTGAGGCTTTGAGAAACATGAGATGATACACCAAACTTAGTGAATGTGAGTTTTGCCTAACTAAAGTGAGATTTTTAGGTCATGTTTTAGATAAGGATTGTGGTTGATCACTATAACACCATAATTTCTAGCTTGCTTCCTATCATTTCCAAGTCTCATATCATGAATTGTACAAAGGGAGTAGGAAAATGACATTAAAATAATACATTATTTAGCGTTACGCTGCGTATAAAAACTCCATTCGATGCCACGTGGACCATATGAGCTCATGTATTATATTCACATATTTAATTACATGGATATAACTCATTTTCATCACCAAAAGTGGCCTACAACTCGTGGAAACCAAAGGGAAGCATAAAACTCATTTGTATTTTCGGCCAGAATTTTGCCATTTCTGTCACAAACTTTGGAAAATTATAATTAATTCTAAAAAAATCAAAATCATGCATTCTTGGTAATTATGGAAATCTACACGTGTTTTACTTTTTCTAAAAATGCTTCCTGGCCATGAAACAAAATACAGAGGACTTTGACATTCAAAAATGTTCAGAGGTCTGGCTATCCTCTGGTACTATCACAAGTTTCTATAGCAAATTTCAAAAATATCCAATTAATTTTACAAAAATCCAATCCATACAAATGATACCAATCAGGAAAGCTACAGATGTTAGATAGAGGGAAAAAATAACTTCATACCATTTTAGGCACATGAAGACCTCAAAAATTAATCAAATAGTAACCTAGGTCAGTCTGGATGTCTGATACTGGACAGAAATTTCAAAAATTTATATCTCCCTCTCTAGACATCTAAAAGAGGTGCTTCTAGTTAGCACAAGTCTATGGGAGTATCTAGTTTCTTTCTATAAAATTTTGTGGTAATTGGACATCATTTACCCTATGAGTAACAGAATTCAATTTCGGACCAGTGCTATAGTACCAATGACCAAAACTAGAAAAATTTTTAACTTCAACAATTCGCCAAATATTCCATAGACCTCCAAAAATTATCTACTTTATCTTCTCAAAAATCTCTCAATAATCTCTAGATAAATGCCAAATTTTGGATCAAGAAGAGCTCATTTGGACAAAAAGTGGTGTAGCACACCAAAATGGTCAATTTTGCTCTATATGAGATACCAAATGTGTCGAAATAGCCTCCTTTAATGTTTGGCACCTTTTGGGCAAGTTTAAAAGTATGAATATGACTTGTGTAAACTATCCAAGTGGTCTCAAAAATCATGCATCTCATTTTGGTCATTCTACATCCAGAATACATAATAGCATCAAGCCATCCAAGAGCTAATTTGCATAATTCCATAGATTTAGTATCACATAAGGTCTACATCATATTCATACATCATTTTATATTTGTTCATGGTCTTACATCAAAAAAATAATATGTATAAGCTCACTTTGACATTCAACTACAAATAAGGTTACATAATGTACAAAATGCAATCTCTCAAGGTCTTTGGCTTGCACTTCTTGTTTATTGAACATCACCTAGGCATTTCAAGATAATAGAGGGAAGGAGAGTGAGATTCCTAGAATCTCAATAGCTCACACACCCATTCACACACACATTCAAGACATATACACATCAAAGCATATGTATGGAAGGTTTGGCAATCATAAAGTATGCAAAGTCACAATTCCCATGCCACTCATTCATATTCAAACCAAGACCATGCTCTAGGGACTTTTAGTTTTGTCTCACCCCATTTCTAGAACTTTTGGATTTGCCTCACTTTTAGCCTAGGGACTTTTGACTTGGCCTCACTCTTCTAAGAGACTTTTGGCCTTATCTCACCCATGTCATGAGACTTTTGGTATCTCGTCATATTCATTAAGGGACTTTTGGCATCATCTGACCCTTATGAGCCATTTCCACAACCATAATCATTCAAGAAGGCATATTGGTACCAATGTAAAGTCAAGGCATCAAGTGGCATATCATCAAGTCACAAGAACAAACACAAGCATATAGTAACATACATATGCATACAAGAATGCAAGGAGAATGAGGTGGAGAGCTACTTTGGATTTATACAAGCTTTTCTTGATCTTTTTCCTTCCCTTTTTTGACCTCACAAGTGCACCTAGGTGGGTGAATGTTCTCTTAGCCTAAACACCATAAACAACACATAATTACACACTTGAAGTAAGCCAAGACATTACATTCCCTCTTGAACACACACTTGGTTCCATAAGTGGCATAATGATTTCATAAATGGCCTATTGAAGAAACTATCACATTTCAAGTTTTAAGCTCCATTCTCTTGTTATTTTTAGACTTCTTGGACTCATTTAAGGTCCTTAGATCCCTCACACATTCACTTGCACAATTGAAAAACTAAGTTGCTTCATAAGGCACCATTATAGACACCATTGTTCCATCTTCTAATCCATAGCTCCTAAATTTTTCTCAATGGTTTCTCCTATCTCTTAACATCATATAAAGTCCTAAACCAAGACTAGAATAATTTAAAACATCCCCTAGCCTAATAAACCTAGCTTGGCCGAAATATGCACCATAATGGAGGTTCATGGACTTTGTGATTTTTCCTTGATGGGAGAGCCACTTGGGAGGCTTCCTAGAGGTCTTAGGAGCTCAAGGAAACATTCAAATAGCTAAGGAAACACTCACACAAAATCAGATTTTACAAAACCCTAAAGAAGCCTACACTTTGCTATCTTGTTTTCCATAGGTTTTCCTTAGGATTTCTTGCCATATTCCATCTCCCCATGGTCTAAAACCCTTGTTTCTCTCTTGTTTTTAGATAGAACTTCCCTCCCCCATATGGTTCTGATTTAGGCCAAAACTCAAGACAAGAGGAAGCAAAGGGAAGAAACAATTCAAAGCATGAATTACCTTGGATTTCAACTTAGTTTCAAGGGTCTTTCTCCTTAGTTTGCTTCCCTTCAAAAATTTCAAACTCCCCTTCAATATTCTGGATTAAAATAGTACCAAATAGCTCAAATAAACCATGGAAAGAAAGCCTAGAAAGAAAAGAGCAAAGTTGGAAAAAGGAAGAGCATGAAATTCTCCAAGTTTCCTTACCGTTCTTAGTCTTTTCTCCCTCTTTTTCTTCTTCTCTTGGTGTGCCTAAAGGAGATGCTTTTTTTTTCTGTATTTTGGGCATAGAATTCCATGCTTAAGAAGATAGGAGAAGAAGGGAGAAGTGTGTGGGAGCTTTTAGAAACACACTTTTTCAAAAATTTTAATTTCATCCTTCCGTAATGACAATTTTGTTTCGGCTTCGTTTTAGCTCCTTTTTTATAACTATCTTTTCCATTATAAAATTTAGGTTCCTAATTTAATAAAATGTCTTTGGAATCACTTAAATTGGAGCTAAAACCTTACCGAACGAACCAATCAAAGTTTGGGTCAACTAACATTAAAAAATATACACTGGAGGGGCTTTACCAATCCCAGGACTTCCTATAGTTTTTAGCACCTCTGAGAACCCTGGGCAACTCAAATTTCTCACTTAAAAAGCCCTTCTATGTGTTTTTCTAAAAGTTGCACTTATTTACAAAAATGCCATTACATTTCGTCAGTTTCAGTCACAAATTGTTTCTCCATCCTAACTCTATTTTTCTTTTCATTTGAGCCTAGGATTATTATTTTTAGGAGTCTAGGACTCTACCAAAATTTTTTAGGACATTATCTAGCTCATTTCAGAGGATTTGCTTTTATACGACTCATTTCATCATTTTACAGAAATTGCATTTGTTACAATCCCTATAATGTTGAGATTGCGTTACAATGAAACAGGCCTAAACCATCACTAAGGTTAAAAGTTTCCTAGGTTTGGTAGTGTGTGATAGGAAGTTATATAGGGCTTTTCTCAGATAGCCTTACCACTGGCAAGGCTAATTAGAAAAGAGATTTCATTATGTGGGATGATAGATATGAAAGGAGTTTCCAGGAGTTGAAACTCCATGTGACCACTACCTCTGTGTTGATTGTGCTTGATGTATTTAACCTTAGTAAATCGTGTGTTTTACAGTGATAATTATAAAAAAGGTTAAGATATGTATTGATAAACAAAGGGTAGAGTGGTAGATGCCTTTGGATCTTTAAGGCCACATGCTAAGAAATACCCCACATATGTTTTAGAGTTAGCTGTAATGGTTGTTGCCCTCAAACTTAGAGATATTACTCATATAGTGATAATGATAGTGGGAATATATAATAACCATAAAAGTCTGAAATATCTATTTGATAAGAAAGAATTAAATATAAGATAGAAGATATCGCTGGAATTCTAAAAGAAATGCCATCCAAGTAAGGTCAGTGGGATGGCTAATATTGAGTAAAGTGTCAATATATAAACAGCCTATATGAGGGTCTGTGAATTGGAACTCAGAAAGAAATTCAAGAATATAAATATAACCTATGATATGCTTTCAAGCAAATTGTATTAAGTAAGACTAAAGTAGAAAATGATTGAGGGCCTAAATAGTAGATGCCCAGAGAGAGAGAGGATGGTCTTTTGAACCATATCAAGAATGGAATTCCTTAGAGAAAGATCTCAAAATCCATAATGTCTGAGAATGGTATGATAATATGCCATGATAAAACTCATATACTGAATATGGATAAATTGAAAAGAAAGTTTTAATAGAGGCAAATAATGATAAATATGTAATATGCTTAGAAGTCACCAAAGTGTGCTAGGATTTGAAAAGATTAGCTAGTGACCAGAAATGAAAACAAATTTAACCAATATATGGCTAAATATTTAATGTGACAGAAAGTTATGATTAATCATTAGGGGTAAGTTAAGTCATTAAAAACTTTCTAGATACCCTTGAGTGGGAAAAGAAATGATATGGATACAAATTCCATCATAGGGTTGCCTAAGATATTATTGAGACACAGTATATATATATGGCTAACTGAAAGTATGTTAATAGGTTATGCATTGTTATTGATTAAGGCTATGTGAGTGCTAACTAAATTGCCCTATTACATATGAAAGAATTAATGTAATCTCATAGGATACTGAATAATGTTGTATTTAATATAAACCTCAGGTAGAGATTAGACTGAACTTTAGTACTACCACTGATTATCACCCCCAAATAAATGGTCTAGTAGAAAAGACTGTTTGGACTTTAAGTGATATGTTAAAGGGATATATACTGAGAAATGGATAAAAACTGGATGATTATTTATATCTGTGTTTGTGTGAATGATTATCATCATTCTAGTATTGAATGAGTCCATAAAGAACCTTACATAGGAGAAAATATGGATCACTTTGTATTGAGTTGAGCTAGGTGAAAGGAGATTGGAAGGCTTTGAGAAGGATAGACCAGACCACTAGACAGACGAAAGTTGATTAGAGAGAAACTCTTTACAGCCTCAAATGGACACAAGGTAATGTAGATAAAAGTATAAAGCCATTATAGTATGAACTATGATTGGAAATTATGTGTATTCAGCCACTTGAATAGGTTGGTCTATCAAAAAGGAAAAATGGTTCAGTCTGGGTTATGTGGTCCATTTGAAATACGAGGAAGAGTTGGACCAGTTGGTTACTATATTACCTTGTCCCTTCTCCTAACCTAGCCAAAAATTATATTGTGTTTTAAGTCTCCTATGTTTAATTGCTAATCCCCTCACTTGTTATAAAGTATGAGAATTTCAGTGGTAGTATAATTTTCTATGGTTGCAATACTAGAGACTGATTGATATTATGATTAGATAGTTAAGAAAATAAGAATATTTCTCTAGTGAAAGGTGACCAAAAAGGGTCATAATGATTTAATTAAGGCATGTCCTAAATTTTAAGGGCAAAATTTATTTTTAAAGGGGACTGAAACATAGTAGCCAGTAATTCAGAAACTAAACTGAACTCAATAAACTGGCATGGGAATACGTTAAAGCAAGGAAAATTAAGTTCAAATAGGATTAGGATGTTAATTAGAACATTTTAAAATGTGGTTTAGAGCCTAAGGTAAGCCTGGAACCGGAACTAAAATGGACAAAGGTTGAGCTGCAGAAGTAGCAACATTTTTGTAATTTTGGGCAACTTTTAAAAAACTCAAAGGAGGGATCTTTAAATAAAAATTTTGAGTTTTTCAAGGTTCTCAAAGGCCCTAAAAACCATAAAAAATCCATAGAATGGTCAAAACCCTTCTGGTATGCATTTTTAAGTGTTAGTTGATCAAAATTTTGACTAGACTGTTCAGTAAGGTTTTAAATCTAATTTGAGTGAAATCAAAGATATTTTATGAATTAAAGGGCCTAAAGTTTATGATAGAAAAGACAACTTTCAAAAAAGATTTAAAACAAGCTCAAATGGGGCAGTCAAAATGTAGTGACAAAAGTGTAATTATGGAAAATGATAAAATATCTTCTCCAACCTTTATTTACGACCAACCCACGTCCTCATCTCCTTCAAACTGACTTGGAGATCTCTAAATTTAGTGGCTATGGTGTCTAAGAGAGAGGAGGAGAGAGAAAAGAGAAAAAAGCCAAAAAGGTAAGGAAATATGCCAAATCTCATTCCATGGTAGTTAGAAACTTTACTCTACTCTTCTTACTCTTTCTAATGGTAGTTTTAGTTTCTTGAAAGGATGATTATAGTGGCTGACCTTGTAATAACTTAGCCTCTTAGCTTTCATACAATTTATTGGTATATTGGTGCATAATTACAAGGGAGCATGCATTTTCATCTATAAGAATTTGCATAGTTAGAAAGCTATATATATCATTCATAGCTTTAAGGATCATGTGAACTCATCCATGTCATTTTCTATCTATAACATATCTAAAAATATCACAATTTATCTTATACATTTTGGGTTTGGAACCATGCACTAGAAAAATAAAAGAGTTGCTCTCGGGCTTGCTGTCACAACTTTCTAATGTAAACTTTGAAAATGCATAACTAATTTTAAGAAAATTAAAATCATGTGTATGATAGCTTTTTAGAAAGTTCTGAATGTTAAATAATGACTAAAAATAGTTCCAAATCAAAATAGAAGCATTTAACCCATGAAAAGTCATAGAATAGTAACATAGCTCTCAAATAGCTTTAGGACCTGAAACTTTAAAAATTTAGTTCTCACTCTATAGAGCTCCAATTGAGGTGATCTCAGTAGCTATAAAAAGCTTATAATTTCTAGTTTATAATTGTAAAATTTTATCAGCATTGGATTTCATTTGACCCACAAGTGATATAGAAACATAAATTGATCATATGAACAATAACTATACCATTTCTACATAATTTAGCCAACTTTGGAAAATCATAATAAATTCTCTAGAGCTCTAAATTAGGTGCTCTTTGGCTCTGTGAAAATTTCATGCAAAAATTTGTCTATATGGTCTGACTTTGGTTTAGCTCATAAATTGATCACTTTTGAAGTATAAAATGGGTTCAACATGTACCAAATCACTTTCTTACCATTCCATAACCACTTGGGCATGCCCAAAAGCACATTTATAACCTATGGAAGCATGCCAATGGGTTCAAATAATCATGGAGCTAATATTCACCATGTCACTTGCAATTATACACATGCACATAAAGGTTCCTTGGTGGTAAAAACTTGCTTATTCATTCATATGGTTCCAAAATCAATACATACATCATCATTATACATATTTGGACATGTTCAAGGATCTACATCATATATATATCATGTATTTACATATCTTGACATCAATATGTCATCAAAATAGCTAAATAACTACTCTTGTTAAAATCTTGGTCTTCAAAGTTGTTGGCCTCCATTTTTTAGACTACTTGGCTCACCTAGACATGGTTAAACATTTATAAGGGAAGACTGAGATTCCAAGAATCCCAATAGCTTTTAACCCTTTCAAATATACATAATGGATGCATATACATATCAAAGAATGTATGCATGGCATTTAAGCTACTAGTGAATATTCATAAAGCATTTTCCTTGACACATAAACTCATACATAGCAAACATAAGCTCTTAAGGACATTGGTTTAGCCTTACCCACCTCCTTCGGACTTTTGGATTTGCCTCATCGACTTTTAAGGGACTTTTGACTTAGCCTCACTCTTCTTAAGACTTTTGGCTCTGTCTCACCCATTCTTAGGAACTTTTGGCTCATCCTCACCCTTGTTAAGGGACTTTTGGCGTTACTAAACCCATTCAAGCCATATTGCATGTACAAACATCTTTCAAGAAATATAATGGTACCATACATGTAAGCAATGGCTAGAAACACATTTCGTAGTTCAAACATTCACACAAGCACTTAAAAAAAATAAGCATCCAAGTTATGCATGTAAGAAAGGTTAGAGAGCTACCTTGAAGTAAGAACACAAAATTTCCCCTTCAGTCATTCTTCCCCTCTCTCGACCACACACTTGAAACTAGGTGGAGCTTGATTCTTTTGGCCTAAACACATCAAATGGGACACAATTACATCATTAAAGCAAGCTCTAGCATCACACACACTCTATGTAAGCTCACTTTCTCATATAACTCTATTATAGTTCCATACAAGATTTTGTGAATATCGTATTTTGTCCGGGCAAGCTCCAAAAATAATAACAAAATCAAATTAGCAAAAAAATATGAAAAATAAAAAAGAGGAAAGAATCATTCAAAGGAAGTTCAAGAGAAATTGAGAATGTCTAAATATGTTTTAAAAATAATAACAATATCAAGAATCAAATAGCCATTAAAATATGAAAATTTTGAGGAAAAAAATAGAAAATCAATACTTTCCAAAAAAAATCAAAAAAAGAATTAAAAAAAAAAGAGGAGAGAAAATATGAAAATAATAATAAAATGAAAAGAAAACCAAACAAAATAATAATAATAATAATAAATTTATATTTTCTTAAAAAATGAAAGGAAAAATTAAATAAAAAATAAAAAAAAACCTAAAAAAAAAAAGAGAAAAGCCCAACCCAAAACCAGCCTTAAAAAAACAGAAGGACCAAAAAAATAAAAAAGAGTAGAAGCCTTTTTATCCGAAGGCCCATTTCCCTTCTCAGTCCAACAACCCTCAACCCTTCTAATCCAAGTTACAAGCCCACGTCCAGATCCATTTTGTCCAAACCTTACCCATTTCACATCTTGTCCCCCTTGTGTTTTGACTCCCTCTTGTGTATCCTTGAAGCAGATAAAAGCAGAGAGGTACAATACGGAAGTGGAGGTGAGGCACGAACCGTACGCCAGGATGAGTGTTAGTGCTACAGATGAGTGGAGCAGAGAGGCACGTCTAGGTACAAATGGAAGAATGAAACGCACAGAGGCAAAGAGTAAAAGTCACGCTCTGATTCTCTATATATTAGGAGGAGGCAAAAAATCAGGAGGGATTTTTTTAGGGAGAAGGCTGCGAGAGAGAACGAGGGGGAGAAGGGTACGAGAGAGATTGAAAGGGAGGAAAAGAATAGAGACAGAGAGAGTGAGAGTTCAAAGGAGGAGAGAGTTTGAGGGAATAGGAGAAAGAGAGGCTAAGCGAAAGAGGAGAAACTGGGGATTGCTCTAGGGAGGATTGGTTTTGGGCTTGAGTGAATCGAAGGGAAAAACAAAAATGGACAGGGGAAGAGAGCGAGCGAGAATCGAGAGAGGGCAAAAAGGGAGATGGGGATCTTAAAATCAGAGGCCATGAGAGTCGATGAAGCTTTAAGCTGATAAGGAAGAAGAGCTGGGAAGAGGTAAATCCTTTAACTGTTCTTCTATTGGGTATTGGTTCCTTTGAGTTTTGGTTAAGATTTAATTTTAGAATGTTTCTTACCTCTGTATCCCCTAGTTTAGCTTTATATTGATGGAAGGTTATCTTGCTGTGTAACCTTGATCATTTGTTATGTAGTGTAGAAGGAATAGAACAATCCATATGTTATTGCATATATACTCGTGAATGCTTAGTGATGGTTTCTGAACTGGTATGAAAGTCCAGATTTACATCCAAATAGAGTTTGCCATAGTTTTCTTTTTTTCTTCATATGTGTGTTTGCATAAGTTTTGCATTTGGATTATGCTTTTGTAGGATTTATTCCTTATGCTCTAACCATAACTAGTTTTGTAAATGAGATTGGCTCTACCCATTGATTCTACACTGCTAAGGGGTGTTGAGTGCACCCTTTATGCTTACTGCCGTGTTCAATGTTCAGTGTTAGAAAAGGTTTTTATAGTGTGCCTATTTCTAGATGACTTCATTTTTGTTACTAAAAAAAAACAAACAAACATGAGTGGATGACAGTTGATTTGTTGTTAGTTAGTATTTGATTTTTCATTAATAGTGTTGGTCACTACGTTGAGTCATGAAGCCAATGGGATTTTGGCATACTATACCTATGGTTCCAGTGGATTCGTCAAAGCACAATGAAATCCCACTTGAATTGATGCTTACATACTGTCTTTAAATCTTTGCTTCGAGTTTGAACTTCATGTGATTACCTATTGATTGCTCTAACATAAAAGACGTGGGTTTAAATTTCTAACAATGAATTTTGACTGTCTTACTCTGTTTGTTAATTGCTTAGGTTTTGAGTGGCTCATTAAAAATTTGGCCAAGTTGCTTAGTTCATGGTTTCATATTTTACTAGCTCTGTTTCCCACCTATTATTTTTTTTATTCCATCCTTTAGTCGAATCTTTTACGGGGACCCAACATAGCTTTAGGCTTAGGCTCAAGTTCTGAATTTGTTCCATCTTGGCACATATAACAGATTGGGAGTCTTGTACATGGTATTGAATTTGAATTTCATGTGATTACTTATTTTCTATCTCATGCTCATATTAATTGGGGTTGCTTTTCCAACTGGTACGCTAATCTTATATGATTTCAACATATTGCTGAAAGATGGTGGCTACTGTGGCCTTACTTCTTATTGGGGTCTGACGCAAAATGTATGATTAAATATGATGTTTGTTATTCCTTTTGAGTTGATGTTTCTTTTTAATGCTAGTTTATTTTTACTATTTAACATGTGGAATCATATATGGAATATTGGGGGGGGGGAGTGACTCATCACTTCAAACAAGGGAACAAGAAGGTGGAGCCACGTAAAGCTTGGCAAGACAGCACCTACGGAGTTCACCATCAATCCAACCAAAAGGATAAGAGGCAATTGAGTCATAACTGTATAATTTCTCCTTTTACTCTTATAAATATGTTTAAGAGTAACATAGTGAATCATGGTTGAACACCAAACACTCACTCTCATAAATTACTTGTTTTGTTTGTGAAAGTTTTTATTTTATTTTATTTTGTATTTCGTCACGCTTTACTTTTAGAATAGTTGTGTGGGATCTTGTATTCCCTCAGGCACATAAGAATACACCTATAGGTCATATGTACTAAGAAAGCCTCCTTAGTACCTATTAGTGTCTCAAATTTATATTTTAATAAATTTTGGGTTTCGATTGTCAAAGTCAAATTGGTTTTTTTAAAAGAAAGATTTTCAAGAAAAAAAAGGGAAACAAGATAAAAATGAGAGACAAATAAAAATAAAAAGAAAAGAAAAAGAAGAAGAGCAAAGCAACAATAAATAAAATTTTCAAATTTAAGGTTCAATTTTAGGTAACCAAGTTTTTTTTAAAAGGTTCTCATAAAAAGAAACCAAACTAAGCAAAACAAAAGAAGCAACCAAAAGTTATTTTCTTTATAAAGTGGAAAAAAATAAATTAAAACAAAAGTTTAACAAAACAAAAAAAAATAAAGAAATTGAAAAAATAAAACATAAAATAATAATCCTTAAAAAATGTCATTTCAAATATCAAAATCTAAAAATAAAAATAAAAAATATAACAAAATAGAAATAAAAATAATATAAGAAAAAAATCAAAAAAAAAATTGATCATAACAAAACAAGAAAAAACCAATCAAAAAATCAAAAATAAAAAAGAGAAGATGGGAAAGAAAATGATATTATTTCAGTTTTCACAAATTAAGATATACAAATCAATCTCAAACTTGTTTTCTTTGTAAAAGTCTAAAATGATTTTCTTTTTTCTTTTTCTCTTCTAAAAAAATAATAAAACAAAAAAGAACAAAAAAAAAATAAACAAAAAACAAAAAAAAACACAAACAAAACAAAGATAAACAGAAATAAACAAAAACAAAAAGAAAAAGAAAAAAATAGAACACAAAATAAAAATTAACCAAAAAAAAGAAACAAATAGAAAAATAAAAAACAACAATAACAAAAACAAAACAAAAAAACAAAAGGAAATAAAAATAGAAACAAATAGAAAACAAAAAATAATAGCAAAAACAAAAAAACAAAAAGAAAGGAAAAAGACAAAAAAAACAAAAAAATGAAGAAAATAAACAAAAACAAAAACAAACAAATAAAAGCAAAACAAAACAAAAATTAAAAAAAAGAAAAAAGAAAGAAAAAAATAAAACAAAACAACAACAAAAAATCAATTTTTTGAACTACGTGGACTTTGATCCCTTTTAGAGAGTACAGAGAACTTTCATCCTAAGTCAAGTCCGCCCTTGTAAATAAATATTTTTTTAAATTTTATTTCTTTAATTTCGTTTAATTTTATTTTACATTTAATTTTATTCCTTTTTTCCTTATTTTACTCTTTGAATTTCTTTTTTTTAATTTCCTTTCTTTTTTTACTTTTAATTTTATTTCCTTAAATTTTTTCTTCTGTTTTGCATGTGATTGGTTAGGAAGAATTAAATAGAATAGAGGCTATATTAATTTTGCACAACTGACTTATAGTAACCGTTCTTAATAATGGATGTAGTGAGGTGCCTAACACCTTCCCTACTCACAATCGACTCTCGAATTCAAATATGGTTCATAGACCATCTTTTTTAAATAAAAAGGCTTTTCTAAAGTTTTGCCTTTTCAAAAATAAAATTTTGGTCCCAACTCCAACTTCTTTTTTCTATTTTGATTTCGATTTTCGTTTTCTTTGAAAATCAAATTTTTCTTCTTAAAGGCGCCACACAGTCGCATTTTCGGGTGTGACAGT
This sequence comes from Erythrophleum ivorense, assembly GCA_026724425.1. NCBI lineage: Eukaryota > Viridiplantae > Streptophyta > Magnoliopsida > Fabales > Fabaceae > Erythrophleum > Erythrophleum ivorense. The sequence goes on along the minus strand of JAIUCV010001756.1, from coordinate 30,024 downwards.
ATAGCGACTCCATTGGGGATAGTTTGAGAGTCAAGCCCAATTTTAGTTAGTTGTGCAAAATATTATGACCTTCCTTTTATTTTGGTTCCCCTTTTGTTTGTTGTTTGCCTCACATGATTAGGGTAGATAACATGCTATTCACATGCTTGTTTCATATGTTTTATTTCATTAATTGTGTACATAATATGTGTTAGGATAGATAACATGTGGAATAAAATCTTAGGGTAGATGACCATATTTGTATATATTTTATTTTCTTTTTTCTTATATCTATGTATATACTTCTCTGCCTTTTATTCTACTAATCTGCTTAGTAGATGAGAGTTAGTTTATAGGATGAAAGGTAAATGCTCTCTTCACACACATAACTAAGACACAAATATCTCACACACATTTTAGGCCCTATACCTGGGTCTTAATACATCTTAGGTTAGTAGAGGTTTATATTGATTTCCCTGTAAAGCCTTGTGCTTCTTGAGGCTATCATGAAGACCTCACCTAAATTGTGCCTTATTATATGGGTTTGACTTGTGTAGGATACTTTTCATCTCAAAGTCAAGTCTATATAGCAAGATCCTCACCTCATAGTGGGGGCAATTTAGGAACCAATGTTTCAGGAGTCATAGACCTACCTCGGAAACAAGCACTGATAGTTGAGCCATAGATGTCTCCCCAAATAGTTAAAGGCAGACTTCTGTAAACCAGTTATGTTAACCTAGGATCTACCCATGGTAGGACAAAGGTGAGCATTTTTTTTAATTCTTTCATCACATTCATGCATTCATTAAAACCTTATAAGGAAAGTGACACATCATCACTGTTTACTGGAATAATTAATGAGATGTCATTGCATATTTTGATATACATTAACTATGACAAAGTTATGCATTAATTCAACCAACCTTTGCCTAATAGGTTTCCAACCCCAAAGAGGCCATAACCATATTCATCATAATCCCTTTGAAAGGGAAACTCATTTGGCCTACATTTATTTTCATCATGCATGCAAAAAAAAAAAAGATAATATAAAGCAATAAATAATGTACAATTCAATTTTATTTCTTTAAAAGAAAAGAAGCCCTTCCTTTAAAATTTCCATCCCCATAAAATAACAAATTCCTCATAAAAAAAAAGGGTCTTCAAAATTTTGGGAAAACATGGTATCAACAACTGAGTATTATGTCTTGGTTAGGGATTGGAATTATTTTAAGGCATCAATTGTATAGAAAGGTATATTTCTCTCGGTTTGATTGTCAACTGCTTTTTCTCCCATAAAATAATAAAGTTTCTCAAGAAAAAGTACAAAGTTTTTCTCCCTTTCTTAGACCAAGACATAATTCTCAATGGTGTATGAGTGAGTATGCAATACTAAATCTATCATACATCAGTGGATTGTAGATTGGCTTATTTTTATTAAAATATTATCAAAGCCAAAGTTCTAAACATCAATTGCGTAGGAACTACCCTTTCTCAAATTGAGCAATAACCCATAACTCTCAATGGGTCAATAAGCTTCTAGAGGAATGTGGGAAAATAGCAACTAATACTAGTAATCCATTGATTAATCGAAAAAGCCAATCTTGGGTAACTTACACAAGGATAGCAAGTTTTGGCACAATATTATGTGTCTATTTTTCAAAATAAATAAGGATTAAGTTGACTACATGAGTTGAGTTAGTTAAGAACTCAATTTGAATTGCTTGCAAAAGAATTGAAATTTCTTGCAAGTCGATTTTGTTAACTCTACCCTTCATGGTGAAACAATAAGGTCCTAAAGAAAAAAGGAGGATATGAAAATGACTTTACCTTTTGTCAAAGAAAATCCAAATTGGCTAGACTTTCCCGTAGACATTATCCATGTAGAATTTAGCTTGTTCCCTTAGGATGATTTGTCAACTTTATTTATCCCTATATGCAATAAAGCATCTGAGGAAAATAAATGTCAATAAAATAAGGGTTATCATAAGGACAATATTGAGTGGAAAAGTTCTAGGTTTTGTTCTTGAGTCAATTGTTATTTCTAACCCATCTTGGGGGACAACGAATCCCCTGAAGGAAATAAAGATCCCTTACCCTAAAGAAACTTTCATACTAAATACACCCATCAGTTTATAAATCAAACAAGTAATAAAATTGCATCCATGAAATGTCATAAGGCATTTCATGTTGAAAATGTTGAAATTTATAAAAATATAGGATTGTTAGTCCTTTGTAATGGAAACATTAGCTTAATCTAAAAGTTCAAATAAAAAGCTACACTCATGAATAACCAAGATGAGAAACTGAGGTACGGGTGTAAAAGGTAAAGGTGTGTCACTTGATTAGGCAAAAGGAAGCTGTCAAAGGTCTTGATAAAGTTGCTTATTACTTTCTAGCCTTTCATACCACCATATCCTTCAGCTTATGACTATTACCCACCATCATCCTCTCTATTCCAAAGGAATTCGAACCATCCATCTCAAAACTCATCAACATCTATCAAACTTGACCATGCAAAGAACCACAAACCATCTTAATTAAAACACTTGCCATTTACTTCGTTTGGGATCCTTGCCATTTGCTTAACTTTCACTTGAGTAGCTTTCACAAGAGTAGGATGCTTCCTTCACTAGCCTCTAACCTTCACATCCAAGATGGCATTGCCCAAAGAATTTGTGAACTTAATCCTAAGGCAATAGGGCACTCCAAAAAAAAAAGGTTACAACATCTTCATTAACAAGTTGCAGAAGGATATAAGAAATAAGATTTCATAGAGATTGATTGGTAATTGAACTCTCAAAGAAATTGCTTATCATATCATAACCAATTAATACTTGTTTGGTTGATATCCTTTTGTATAGCTAAAATCTAAAGCTATAGAAGTTGATTCTTTCCATTGGACTTTATTTTATTTAACTTTGTCAATACAATGGTCATATGCTTCCATCTCACCTTTTATGCATCCTTCTATTCCATCAATTATGTTGACACAACTTCTTTCCTTGCACGTTTTTCCTAAATAACAAAAACCCAAAAATATAATGTCCAAAACTCCTTATGAAAAGATTTAATCAATGTGAAGAAAGGTTAAATCTGAAACTAATTATATGCCCTAAATTCAATTACCAAAAAAAAATAAAAGAGGAAAAACCAAATTAAAAGTGTGAATACATGTCCCACAAGCAAGTTATGCCTAAGATACAAGGCATTCTTGGCCTTCCTAAATATGAGGAGTCACTCCTAGTCACCTTAATTGAACCAAAAGTGATGTTCATTTCCTTCATCCTAATCACGCAACCTTTGGGATGAGAAGTCTTTAACAAATTTTTATGCTAGTAATTCAAATATCAAGAGAGAGTCAGATTCTTTCAATTATCCAAACACTTCTTAACTGTTGCTAACCACTTTAGGGCCTTAAAAAAAATTCTTCAAATACCAAACATGAATCGAATCCGGGAAGCAATGAGAATTCTATATAAAGAAAAGCAATTTTGGCACCATAGTAGATTCCTTCTAAGAAAAAAGATTAAATGAAAAAGAGGAATAAATTAGAGAAGGAAAAGAAAAATCATAGAAGAAAAAATGCTCCAAGAGGAATCTCTTACAAAATGAAATTCGAAAAAGTAATGGCTTTTAAAAGGGAGCTTCACCTTAACATGTAATCCAAGGACAAAGTTCTCAAGGGAGGTTTTACACTGCATAAAAGGTCAAAAGAGAAAAATCCTTTAAAGGAGAATTAGACTGAAAGAGAATGGCTAAATAGAAAAGGATCCTTTAAAAGGAAAACTTAAGCCCAATAGATATTGCTAAGATTGCATAACCACTGAGGAAAAATTCTCATTGTGAACCTACATGAATGTTTGGGCTTTGTCACCTTTCTTTCTTAAGCTACACTTTTATCCATTAGGCCCCATTACAACATTGAGACATCCTTTCTTGCTAAGTGAATTTTGAGTATAGAATTTTGTTAAAGCAATAGGAGAACGAGACTAATGGGAGACTTGGCAGGGTGTGTTAATTCGTGACCCTAATATCTCTTATTTCATAAACCCTTTTACTAAGGCCATATTACAAGTATCAAAAGTCCTTGTGGAGGTTTAGCTTGTTTGAAAAATAATAGGGGCAGATTTTCTTGAAAATTATTATTTTAAAAAACCAGAATAATTGAAACTGGGGTAAAAAAGTTTGATTCAAAGTAAATTCTCTTACTTACATCAATTGTATCTTTCAAAAGGAGTTCAAATCTAGAAGTGAACCTTCTCTCTATCCTATCATATCCATTTTCTTAGCATTTCACTTCTTTATTGTTCAAAAGAGAATACTTCAAGTCTTGAACTGGGGCATCTTCTTATTTTGTTACATTGTGTCTAGCCATTGTTTATTCCACTTCTCCACTCCTAAACCATTTTATATGATCACATTCTTCATCAGCCTTTACATCCTCTAATGTTGAGGACTTTTTTTTCCTTCCCAAGCTTATGTGTTTGTATCCCTTAATGCATGATTGTATTGACATTGTTAAATAAGGTAAGTGTGGATTTAACTTATTGACCTTTCAAGCATTAATGATGAAGAGTTGACAGGAGGAGATTGTCTTATCAAGTTAATAGTTCAAGGTTGATGGCAAACAAATCACTTAGAGAAAAATCATTTAAAACTAAATCAAAGCAAGAGCCTTGGGTCTTCTTAGCTTAGGATACTCCTTAGAGGCATTTTTGGCTTGCCAAAAGCTATCAATAAATTCTTTCATCCAAATGACATATACTTTTCACATCTCATTCACGCATACATTATGTGAACCTTGAGCTCATATTAGGGCAAAGAAAACAAACATTTTGCATTTTACAAAGCATCTTATATACTTCTTGCATCTTACCTGGGTATACATTATGTGGACCTCAAATTCATACTGGGGTAAAGAAAACAAAAAACAAAAAAATGTACATTCCAATAAATTGTAGCATCCCACATACTTCATACTTCCAACACCTGCAGACCCTGATTTATATTGGGGCAAAATTAAGTTGTCAAGTTCAAAAATCAAGCATTTTACATGCATTATGCATTTTATATAAATGCATACTTTGCATAAAACTTTGATAAATAAAGTAAAGTTTTCAAACATAGAAAAATTTATGAAAAAAATAGGTACCCTTAAGTCCTACACAGAACAGGCATAATAAAAGTTCTACGTAAAAATAGGCATTCAAAGTCCTACACAGAACAGGCACCTAAAAGTCCTACGTAGAGTAGGCATCCAAAAGTCCTACACAAAACAAGCATTCAAAGTCCTACACAGAATAGACACCCTTAAGTCCTACGTAGAATAGGAACCCAAAAGTTTTACGCAGAATAGACATCCAAAAGTCCTGCACAGAACAGGCACCCTTAAGTCCTACACAAAATAGACATCTTTAAGTCCTGCACAGAATAGGCATAATAAAAGTCCTACGCAGAATAGGCATTCAATGTCCTACACAGAACAAGCACTCAAAAATTTCTACATAAATTAGGCACTAAAAAGTCCTGCACAGAACTGACATTCAAAGTCATATGTAGAATAGGCACCCAAAAGTCCTACATAGAATAGGCATTCAAAGACTTACGCAGAATAGGTACCTTCAAAGTCCTGCACAGAACAACCATGCGTAAGTCCTATGCAGAATAGGCACCATTAAGTCATACATAGAATAGGCATAATAAAAGTCTTATGTAAAATAGGCATTCAAAGTCCTGCACAGAATAGACACCCAAAAGTCCTACGCAGAATAGGCACCCAAAAGTCCAACATAGAACAGACATTCAAAGTCCTACATAGAATAAGCACCCTTAAGTCCTACATAGAACAAGCACCCTTAAGTCTTACGTAGAATAGGCAACCAAAAATCCTGCATAGAACAATCATTCAAAGTCCTACGCAAAATAGGCACCTTTAAAGCCCTGCACAAAACAGGCACCTATAAGTCCTATGCAAAATAGGCACCTTTAAGTCCTAAACATAATAGGCATAATAAAAGTCCTACGCATAATAGGCATTCAAAGTCCTGCACAGAACAGACACCCTAAAGTCCTACGCAGAATAGGCATGAAAAAGTCTTACACAGAACAGGCATCCAAAGTCCTATGCAGAATAGACACCCTTAAGTCCTACACAGAACAGACACCCTTAAGTCATATGTAGAATAGGCACCCAAAAGTCCTACACAGAACAGGCATTCAAAGTCCTATGCAGAATAGGCACCCTTAAGTCCTACGTAGAATAGGCACCTAAATGTCCTACACAGAACAGGCATTCAAAGTCCTGCGCAGAATGAGCACCCTTAAGTCCTGCATAGAACAGGAACCCTTAAGTCCTATGCAGAATTGGCACCCAAAAGTCCTGCACAGAATAGGCATTCAAAGTACTACGCAAAATAGGCACCTTCAAAGTCCTATATAGAATAGACATCCTTAGGTCTTACAGAAAATAGGTATCTTTAAGTCCTGCACAAAACAGGCATAATAAAAGTCCAACATAGAATAGGAATTCAAAGTCCTGTACAGAATAGGCACCCAAAAGTCCTACGCAGAGTAGGCACCCAAAAGTCCTACACAGAACTGGCATTTAAAGTCCCACACAGAATAGGCACAGAAAAATCCTGCACAAAATAGGCATTCAAAGTCCTACGTAGAATAGGCACCTTCAAAGTCCTGCACTGAATAGGTACCCTTAAACCCTACTTAGAATAGGAACCTTTAAGTTCTGCACAGAATAGACATAATAAAATTCCTACGTTGAAGAGGCATTCAAAGTCCTGCATAGAATAGGCACTCAAAAGTCCTGCACAGAACCGGCATTCAAAATCCTACACAGAATAAGCAACTAAAAGTCCTACACAAAATAGGCATTCAAAGTCCTACACAGAATAGGCACCTTCAAAGTTCTACACAGAACAGGCATAATAAAAGTCCTACGCATAATAGGCATTCAAAGTCCTGCACGGAACAGGCACTCAAAAGTCCTACGCAAAATATGCACTCAAAAGTCCTGCATAGAACAGGCATTCAAAGTCCTACGTAGAATAGGCACTCTTAAGTCTAGCACAGAACAGGCACCATTTTGTCCTACGAAGAATAGGCACACAAAAGTCCTGCACAGAAGAGGAATTCAAAGTCTAACACAGAATAGGCACCCTTAAGTCCTACGTAGAATTGGCACCTAAAAGTCCTATGCAAAATAGGCACCCAAAAGTCCAGCACAGAGCAAGCATTCAAAGTCTAATGCAAAATAGGCTCCTTCAAAGTCCTACACAGAATAAGCACTCGTAAGTCCTACACAGAATAGACACCTTTAAGTCCTAAACAGAACAGGCATAATAAAAGTCTTATGCATAATAGGTATTCAAAGTCCTGCCTAGAACAAGCACCTAAAAGTCCTTCGTAGAATAGGCATCCAAAAGTCCTATACAGAACATGCATTCAAAGTCCTACACAGAAAAGGCACAGTTAAGTCCTGCAACGAACAGGCACACTTAAGTCCTACGTAGAATAGGCACCCAAAAGTCCTTCACATATCAGGCATTCAAAATCCTACGCAGAATAGGCACTTTCAAAGTCTTGTACGGAACAGGCATAATAAAGTCTTATGCAAAATAGGCATTCAAAGTCCTGCACAAAACAAGCACCCAAAAGTCCTATGCAGAATAGGCACTTTCAAAGTCCTGCACAAAACAAGCACCCTTAAGTCCTACGTAGAGTAGGCACCTTTATGTCCTACACAGAATAGGCATAATAAAAGTCTTATGCAGAATAGGCACCCAAAAGTCCTGTACAGAATGGGCATTCAAAGTCCTATACAGAATAGGCACCCTTAAATCTTGTACAGAATAGGCACCTTAAGTCCTACGCAGAATAGGCACCCAAAAGTCCTGCAAAAAATAGGCATTCAATGTCCTACATAGAATAGGTACCTTCAAAGTCCTACACAGAACAAACATCCTTAAGTCCTACGTAGAATAAACACCTTTAAGTCCTGCACAAAAAGGGCATAATAAAAGTCCTATGCTGAATAAGCAGTCAACGTCCTACACAAAATAGGCACCTAAAAGTTTTATCCTGAGTAGGCACCCAAAAGCCCTGCACAGAATAGGCATTCAATGTCCTACGCAGAATAGGCACCCTTAAATCCTACACAGAATAGGCACCCTTAAGTCCTACGCAGAATAGGTTCCTTCAAAGTCCTACACAAAATAGATATCCTTAAGTCCTACGCAGAATAGGCACATTTAAGTCTTACACAGAACAGGCATAATAAAAGTCTTACGCCGAATAGGCATTCAACGTCTTGCACAAAACAAGCACCCAAAAGTTCTACACTTAGTAGGCACCCAAAAGTCTTACACAGAACTGACATTCAAAGTCCTACGCAGAAGAGGCACCTAAAATTCCTACACAGAACAGTTATTCAAAGTCCTATGCAGAATAGGCACCTTCAAAGTGCTGCATAGAACAGGTACCCTTAAGTCTTGCGTAGAATAGGCACCTTTAAGTCCTGTGCAGAACAGGCATTCAAAGTCCTGCACAGAATTGGCATTCAAAATCTTACACAGAATAGGCATCTTCAAAGTCCTGCACAGAACAGGTACCCTTAAGTCCTCCATAGAATATGCACCTTTAACTCCTGCACAGAATAGGCACCCAAAAGTCCTGTATAGAACCGGCATTCAAAGTCCTATGTAGAAGAGGCACCTTCAAAGTCTTGCACAGAATAGGCACTCGTAAGTCTTACGCAGAATATGCACTTTCAAAGTCCTGCACAGAACAGGCACCCGTAAGTCTTACGCAGAATATGTACCTTCAAAGTCCTACACAGAACAGGCACCTGTAAGTCTTACGCAGAATATGCACCTTTAAGTCTTGCATAGAACAGGTATAATAAAAGTCCTACGCAAAATAGGCATTCAAAGTCTTGCACAGAACAGACACCTAAAAGTCCTATGCAAAATAGGCACCCAAAAGTCCTGCATAGAACAGGCATTCAAAATCCTACGCAGAATAGGCATTTTGAAAGTCCTACACAAAACAGATACCCTTAAGTCCTAAGCAGAATAGGTACTTTAAGTTCTACACAGAACAGGCATAATAAAGTCTTACGCATAATAGGCATTCAAAGTCCTGCACAGAATAAGCACCCAAAAGTCCTACGTAAAGTAGGCACCCAAAATTCTTACACAGAACTGGCATTGAAAGTCCTACACAGAATAGGCACCCAAAAGTCTTATACAGAATAGGCATTCAAAGTCCTACGCAGAATAGGCACCTTCAAAGTCCTACACAAAACAGGTACCTTTAAGTCCTACTAGAATAAGCACCTTTAAGTTCTGCACAGAACAGGCATAATAAAAGTCCTGTGTAGAATAGGCATCCAAAGTCCTACACAGAACAGGCACCCTAAAGTCCTGCATAAAACCGGTATTCAAAGTCCTACATAGAATAGGCACCCAAAAGTCCTGCACAGAATAGGCATTCAAAGTCCTACATAGAATGGGCACCTTCAAAGTCCTGCATAGAACAAGTACCCTTAAGTCCTACGTAGAATAGGTACATTTAAGTCCTACACAGAATAGGCATAATAAAAGTCTTGCGCAGAATAGGCATTTAAAGTCCTGCACAGAATAGGCACCCAGAAGTCCTGCACAGAACCAGCATTCAAAGTCCTACGCATAATAGGCACCAAAAAGTCCTACACAGAACAGGCATTCAAAGTCCTACACAGAATAGGCACCTTCAAAGTCCTACACAGAATAGGCACCCTTAAGTCCTATGTAGAATAGGCACCTTTAAGTCCTGCATAGAATAGGCATAATAAAAGTCTTACGCAAAATAGGCATTCAAAGTCCTGCACAGAATAGGCACCTAAAAGTCCTGCACCAGAATAGGCATCAAAAGTTCTACACCAAAACAGGCACATAAGCCCTACACCAAAACAAGCACCACAAAGCCTTGCACAGACCAAGTACCTAAAAGCCTTGCATAATCTAAATATACACTCAAAAACCTTGCACTTGCAAGCATCCTTGATTAAGCTCCAGCATTTCCAGGTAAGTTAGCTCACCTTTAACTTTTAGCACCCCAAATAAAATATATGTTTCCATTTTTACTTATTTTTGAGCTAAGGATATCAAAAATTGCATTTTCGATTCCCTTACTTAAAAAATAAGTAAAAAGGGACAATCTGTAAACACCATATTTTGTTTGGGTCGCTCTTTCCTCTCGTGTATTGTCAGAAGGCAATCAAATCGCCTTAAACAAAATACATGTTCCTATCTTTACTTGTTTCTTATGCAAAAAATATTAAAAATTACATTTTCAATTTCTTTACCTAAAAAACAAGTAAAGAGGGATAACTGTGAATATCGTATTTTGTTTGGGAAAGCTCCAAAAATAATAACAAAATCAAATTAGCAAAAAAATACAAAAAATAAAAAAGGGGAAAGAATCATTCAAAGGAAGTTTGAGAGAAATTGAGAAGGTCTAAATATGTTTTAAAAATAATAACAATATCAAGAATTAAAAAGCCATTAAAATATGAAAATTTTGAGAAAAAAAATAGAAAATTAATATTTCCAAAAGAAATCAAAAAAGGAATTTAAAAAAAGGAGAGAAAATATGAAAATAATAATAATAAAATGAAAAAAAAAAACAAACAAATAATAATAATAATAAATTTATATTTTTTTTAAAAAATGAAAGGCAAAATTAAAAAAATAAAAAAAGAACCTAAAAAAAGAGAAAAGCCCAACCCAAAACCAGCCTGAAAAAAAAGTAGAAGGACCAAAAAAATAAAAAATAAAAGTAGAAGCTTTTTTATCCGAAGGCCCCTTTCTCTTCTCAGTCCAACAACCCTCAACCTTTCTAATCCAAGTTACAAGCCCACGTCTAAATCCCTTTTGTCCAAACCTTACCCGTTTCACTTCTGGTCCCCCCCTGTGTTTCGGCTCCCTCTTGCGTATCCTTGAAGCAAACAAAAGTGGAGAGGCACAATATAGAAGTGGAGGTGAGGCACGAACTATACGCCAAGATGAGTGTTGGTGCTGTAGATGAGTGGAGCGGAGAGGCACATCTGGGTACAAATGGAAGAAGGAAACGCGCAGAGGTGGAGAGTAAAAGTCATGCTCTGATTCTCTATATATTCGAAGGAGGCTGAAAATTAGGGGGGACTTTTTTTAGGAGAAGTTGCGAGAGAGAACGAGGGGGAGAAGGGTGCGAGAGAGACTAAGAGGGAGGAAGAGAACAAAGACAGAGAGAGTGAGAGTTCAGAAGAGGAGAGAGTTTAAGGGAATAGGAGAAAGAGAGGCTAAGCGAAAGAGGAGAAACTGGGGATTGCTTTGGGGAGAATTGGTTTTGGGCTTGAATGAATCGAAGGGAAAAACAAAAAAGGACAGGGGAAGAGAGCAAGCGAGAATCGAGAGAGGGCAAAAAGGGATATGGGGATCTTTAAATCAGAGGCCATGAGAGTCGATGAAGCTTCAAGCTGATACGAAAGGAGAGTTGGGAAGAGGTAAATCCTTTAACTGTTCTTCTACTGGGTATTGGTTCCTTTGAGTCTTGGTTAAGATTTGATTTCAAATGTTTCTTACCTATGTATCCTTTGGTTTAGTTTTATATTGATGGAAGGTTATCTTGCTATTTAACCTTGATCATTTGTTATGTGGTGTAGAAGGAATAGAACAATCCATATGTTATTGCATATATACTCGTGAATGCTTAGTGATGGTTTCTGAACTGGTATGAAAGTCTGGATTTACATCCAAACAGAGTTTGCCATAGTTTTCTTTTTTCCTTTGTGTGTGTGTTTGCATAAGTTTTACATTTGGATTCTGCTTTTGTAGGATTTATTCCTTATGCTCTAACCATAACGAGTTTTGTAAATGAGATTGGCTCTACCCATTGATTCTACGCGGCTATGGGGTGCTGAGCGTATCCTTTATGCTTACTATCGTGTTCAATGTTCAGTGTTAGGAAAGGTTTTTACAGTGTGCCTGTTTCCAGATGACTTCATTTCTGTTACTAAAAAAAGAACAAACATACATGAGTGGATGATAGTTGATTTATTGTTAGTTAGCATTTGATTTTACATTAATAGTGCTGGTCACTACGTTGAGTCATGAAGCCAATGGGATTTTGGCATACTGTACCTATGGTTCCAGTGGATTCATCAAAGCACAGTGAAATCCCACTTGAATTGATGCTTACACACTGTCTTTAAATCTTTGCTTCGAGTTTGAACTTCATGTGATTACTATTGATTGCTCTAACATAAAAGACGTGGGTTTAAATTTCCAAAAATGAATTTTGGCTGTCTTGCTCTGTTTATTGATTGCTTGGGTTTTGAGTGGCTCATTGGAAATTTGGCTAAGTTGCTTAGTTCATGGTTTTGTATTTTACTAGCTCTGTTTCCCACCTATTGATTTTTTTTATTCTATCCTTTAGTCGAATCTTTTACGGGGATCTAACATAGCTTTAGGCTTAGGCTCAAGTTCTGAATTAGTTCCATCTTGGCACATATAACAGATTGGGAGTCTTGCACATGGTATTGAATTTGAATTTCATGTGATTACTTATTTTCTATCTCATGCTCATATTAATTGGGGTTGCTCTTCTAACTAGTACGCCAATCTTATATGATTTCAACATATTACTGAAAGATGGTGGCTACTGTAGCCTCACTTCTTATTGGGGTCTGATGTAAAATGTATGATTAAATATGATGTTCATTATTCCTTTTGAGTCGACGTTTCTTTTTAATGCCGGTTTATTTTTACTGTTTAACATGTGGAATCATATGTGGAATATTGGGGGGGAGTCACTCATCACTTTAAACAAGGGAACAAGAAGGTAGAGCCACATAAAGATTGGCAGGACAGCACCTACGGAGTTCACCATCAATCCAACCAAAAGGATAAGAGGCAATTGAGTCATAACTGTATAATTTCTCCTTTTACTCTTATAAATATCATTAAGAGTAACATAGTGAATCATGATTGAACACCAAGCACTCACTCTCACAAATTATTTGTTAGTGTTTTTATTTTATTTTATTTTATGTTTCGTCACGCTTTACTTTTAGAATAGCCATATGGGATCTTGTATCCCCTCAGGCACATAGGAATACTCCTATAGGTCATGTGTGGCAAGAAAGCCTTCTTGATACTTATTAGTGCCTCAAATTTATATTTTAATAAATTTTGGATTTCAATTGTCAAAGTCAAATTAGCTTTTTTTAAAGAAAGATTTTCAAAAAAAAAAGGGAAACAAGATAAAAATGAGAGACAAATAAAAATAAAAGAAAAGAAAAAGAAGAAGAGCAAAGCAACAATAAATAAAATTTTTAAATTTAAAATTTAATTTTAGGTAACCAAGTTTTTTTTAAAAAAAACTAAACTAAGCAAAACAATAGAAGCAACAAAAAGTTATTTTCTTTATAAAGTGAAAAAAAAGAAATTAAAACAAAAGTTTAACAAAACAAAACAAAATAAAGAAATTGAAAAAATAAAACATAAAATAATAATCCTTAAAAATGTCATTTCAAAAATCAAAATCTAAAAATAAAAATAAAAAATATAACAAAATAGAAATAAAAATGATATAAGAAAAAAATAAAAAAATAAAAAAAATTGATCATAAAAAAACAAGAAAAAAAACCAATAAAAAAATAAAAAATAAAAAAAGAGAAGATGGGAAAGAAAATGAGATTATTTCATTTTTCACAAATTAAGATATACAAATCAATCTCAAATTTGTTTTCTTTGTAAAAGTCTAAAATGATTTTCATTTTCTTTTTCTCTTCTAAAATAAAATAATAAAACAAAAAAGAATAAAACAAAACAAAAAATAAACAAAAAATAAAAAACAAAAAACAAAAAAAAACAAACAAAACAAAGATAAACAAGAAAAACAAAAACGAGAAAACAAAATAGAACACAAAATAAAAATTAACCAAAAAAAAGAAACAAATAGAAAAACAAAAAACAACAAAAACAAAAAGAAATGAAAATAGAAACAAATAGAAAAAAAAACAAAAACAAAAAACAAAAAGAAAGAAAAAAGACAAAAAAACAAAAAACAAAAAAATGAACAAAAATAAACAAAAACAAAAACAAACAAATAAAAGAAAAACAAAACAAAAATTAAAAAAACAAAACAAAACAAAACATTAACCAAAAGACAATTTTTAATTTTTCGAACTATGTAGACTTTGATCTCATTTAGAGGGTATGTAGACTTTAGGCTTTCATCTCAGATTAAGTCCGCCCTGGTAAATAAATATATATTTTTTAATTTTATTTCTTTAATTTCTTTTAATTTTATTTTACTTTTAATTTTATTCCTTTTTTTTTCTTATTTTACTCTTTGAATTTCTTTTTGTTTTATTTTTAATTTTTTTTTCTTTTTTTTACTTTTAATTTTATTTCCTTAAATTTTTTATTCTATTTTGCATGTGATTGGTTAAGAAGAATTAAAATAGAATAGAGGTCATATTAATTTTACACAACTGACTTAGGGTAACTGTTCTTAAGAATAGGTGTAATGGGATGTCTAACACCTTCCCTACTCACAATCGACTCCCGAATCCAAATCTAGTTCATAGACCATCTTTTTTAAATAAAAAGACTTTTATAAAGTTTTTCCTTTTCAAAAATAAAATTTTGGTGGCGACCCCAACTTCTTTTTTTATTTTGATTTCAGTTTTCATTTTCTTTGAAAATTGAATTTTTCTTCTTAAAGGCGCCACGTGGTTGTATTTTTTGATGTGATAGATCTAATGAAACAACTATTAGAATTCATGATCTTGGCTCTATTTTTTCCTTCTATCTAGGTCTCTTAACTCTATTTAGACTCCTTGGAGTCATCACAATTTCATTCCCAAGAGCTTAGATACAAGTTACTTCTTTAAATCTTAAAATAGAACCTATACCTTCATCTCACAAATCAAGGTTTCTAAATTCATTTGAAGGCTTCCTTTGATGTTCATATATCATATTTATTCCCTTTCTAGCTTTAGAAAAATTTAAAATACTCTCTAGGTACTTTATCTTGCTTAAGTCGAGACATCCCCATGGAAGAAGACCCATGGAGTTTGCTTCATTTTCTTCAAGGAATTGGCACATATGAGGCTTCCTAGGTGTCTTGAGATTCCATATACACTCTTAGACAACTGTAATTACCACTGGAAAGTTTCATACATATCAAGGTACAACAAAATCCCTAGGTTTTAGTAACTTGTTTTCTAATGCTTCTTTTTGGAATTTCTTTACATATACTTATTTTTCATACTCTAAAACTTAGGTTTCATGCTTGGTTTAGGTTAGAACTCACTCCCTCTCATGTGTTTTATGCTTGTCCGAAAAACACCTATGGAGGAACAAAGAGAAGGAAGCAAGAAAAGCCATTAGGTTTACCTTGTTTCTTAGCCTTTTCAAGACTACTTTCCCTTGTGTCAAGCTTTTTCTTCAAGTTCTAACTTTCTCCCTCTAAACATGTCCCAGAACAATCCCAAATTAGACACTAAACATAGGAAAAGAGAAGAGAAGGAGGAGAACAAGTTTGCTAAAGGAAGGAGCATGAAAAACCATGATTTTCTATCCTTTTTCCTAAGCTTTTTCCCTCCTTCTTGGCTTTCTTCTTATGCGCCTTTCTCAGCTGGTCTCCCTCTGGTTTGGACAGAATTTAGGTTGGTTAGAATGAGGGGAAGGAGAGGGACGTGGTACATATAGCTAAGGAACTCATTAAAAGTTTTTCAAAATTCTAATTTTGTCTTTCATTCTTGGTTTCTTTTATTTGGGTTCATTTCAACTCTTTTTCAAGAATCGTCTTTTCTATCATAAAATTTAGGCCTATAACTTATAAAAGGCCTTTGGTTTCCCTCAAATCAAATTTAAAACCTTCCTAAATGAACTGGCAAAGTTCTAGTCAACTGATGTTCTAAAACGTAAACCGAAAGTTTTTGAACCAATCTAGGGGTTCCTATGGTTTTTAGTATCTCTGAGAACCTTAAGAAACTCAATTTTTCTATTTAAAGATTCCTTTTTTGAGTTTTCTAAAAAGTGCCCAAAATTATGAAAATATCACTACCTTTCGTCTAATTTTTTTAGCTACTCTAGCTCTAGTTTCTGGGCATCTTAGGCCTTAGATCCTTATTTTCTATTAGTTAGAATTTTATCTTAATTTTATTTGGCCTCAACTCATTTGTTTTAGAGGACTCTATTTTATAACTGGCTTATTTCCGTCATTTTTACAAAAACCAAGTGTTATATTTCTACTCCCCTTAAATAAAATTTTATTCTCAAAATTTAGATACATACCTCATAGGAATAGCTTTGGATGCTTCTTTCTCATCTTCTCTTCTAGCTCCTAGGTGGCTACCTTAAGAGATAGCCATTTCCAAACCACTTTAACCAACAATATCATCTTGTTCCATAACTGCTTGAGTTTAACATCCACAATCTGATATGGTGATACTATATAAGATAAATTGTCTTGTAATTGCACATTTTCATATTCTATAACATGTGAGGGGTCAGGCTGGTACTTTTTAAGTTAGGATACGTGGAATACATCGTGTATTTGGCTCAAGTTTGGAGGAAGAATAAGTTTGTAGGCCACAAATCTGACTTTATCAAAAATTTGGAATGGGCCTATGTGGTTTGTACTAAACTTTCTACTCTTAATGGACCTACCCATCCTTGTGACTGGAGATACTTTCATAAAGACATGGTCTCCAACATCAAACTCTAACAGCCTTCTCCCTTTATCTGCGTAACTCTTTTGTATACTTTGTGTCGTTAAAAGTTTTTTTCTGATAATTTCTATCTATCTAGAGGTCTGGTCCATTAGCTTTGGGCCTATAAGGCTCCTCTCTCCAAGCTTAAGCCAACATACTGAGGACTTACACTTCCTCCCATACAATGCCTCATATGGTGCCATCCAAAATACTATTATTGTAGGCAAACTCTGCTAAAGGTAAATATGTATCCCAATTACCCTTCAGCTCTAAAACACAAGCCCTCAATATGTCTTCTAAGGTTTAGATGGTTATTTCTATTTGACCATCTGTCTGAGGGTGATAGGCTATACTGAATCTCAGCTTGATTTCTAGAGCATCTTGTAATGATCTCTAGAAATTTGAAGTAAATCTAGGATCTTTATCTGATACTATGCTCTTAGGTATACTATGTAACCTCACTATCTCCCTGATACGTAGCTGGGCTAACCTATCTAGGGTGTAAGTGGCTTTCATTGCTAAAAAGTGCGCTGACTTGGTTAATCTATCCACTAACACCTATATGACATCATACCCCAATGATGTCTTGGGTAAACCCATGACAAAATCTATAACTACACTATCCTATTTTCACTCAGGGATATCTAGGAGTTGAAGTAACCCAACTAGCCTTTGGTGTTCTATCTTAACTTTCTGACATAATAAACACTGGAAGACATACTCTGCTATATTTGTTTTCATCGCAGGCCACTAGAACATTTTCTTTAAATCATGGTACATCTTGTTACTGCCTGGAAGAATTGTGTATTTACTCTTATGTGCCTCTTCTAATATCTTTTCTTTCAATTCTAACTCTTTAGGCACATATAGCCTATTCTTATATCTCATTATTCCATCCTCAAACATATTAAAGTCTAAAGTGGTACCCTGGGACATCTGGGCTCTAATCTTTCTTATGTACTCATCTCTTTGCTGGTCATCTCTTATTTGACTCCTCAGGTCACTCTCTATATAGGTTTTACTTATTAATAATTTTCCCAAATGCACCCTGACATGAGAGATTCATATATCTAAATATCTTAATCAATTCCTGCTCTCTCAACATCATGTCGGCCATGTGTATGGATTTTCTACTTAGTGCATCAGCTACTACATTAGCATTACTAGGATGGTATTTTAGGGTACAATCATATCTCTAATCCAAAAGTCCTATATAATTAGGTAAGGCTAGACCAAAAGTCCCTAAAGCTTATTCTTGACCTTGATAAATCTATATGACTTTGTAAATATGTTTATGTTGGATATTTTGGAAGCATTGGATGCATGCTTGCTCTCTTTGACATGATAACATGCCATATATGCATGCTTGTAAGGGTAAATGAGATATTGGGATTCTTTGAATCTCACTCTCCCCCATTTTATGTCTAACCTTGTCTAAGGAGTTTTCAAGGAGTAAAGAATGGAGGCCGAGAAGCTTGAATCATGTTACTTTGACAATGCTTTAGAATTTTATATAATTTAATGTCAAAGTATAGTTTTATAAGTTATTTATGTAATGTAACCCTTCACTCATTTGTAAGAGTATGATATTATGATGTACATACCATATTTGGGAGCAAATGTGCAAGAATATGAATTTTTGACATATGTGTGCCTTGTAGAGTGTATGTATAAATCTAAGTAAAAGAGTGATTTTGAGTTCCATGATGATTTGGACTATATGAGATGGCCAAATATTCTATAAATCATGTATTGGATGTGCTCAAATGGTTACTTGCATTATAGAATTACATTATGGACCATTTGATGCCAACTTGATACTACAATAAGCTAAATTTTTCCCCTAAACCAAAATCAATCCAAATGGATGAATTTTGGTATGAAATTTGGCAAGAATATAGATCTCATTTAGAAATTTGCATAGAGCCAAAGAACACAATTTTTAGAGCTCCGTAAAATTTCTTATGAGTTTTCAAAGTTGGCTGAATTATGTAGAAATGCACTGTCATTGTTCATTTGGTCTGTTTTAATTTTCTATATATTTGAAGCATCAATAAACTCCAATACTTATGAAAGTTTACAAGAATATATTTGGCATTATAAGCTTTCCATAACTACTGAGATCATTCAATTTGGAGTTGTGTAACTCAAGATATGCATTTCCAAAGTCTTAGGCCTATATATGCATGAAAATTTGATAGTATTACTATTCCATTGGATTTTTATAGCTCAAATGAATTTTTTTTATCTAAAATTTTTATAGTAGCTAGTTCATGTCTTGAGCTTTTCATAGAGTCCTAATTTACATGATTTGGAGCTCTCTAACTCAAGATATAAACTTTTGAAATTTTGACAGAATTATGGAATAACATGAAAAAGGGTGCAATGATGTTAGTATATGAAGCATGACTTAAACCCAAATTCCATGCTTCTTTTTGTGATATTTCTGATTAAACAAGTATATTAAAGATGAAGAATGAAATTGGTAAGTTAGAATGGTATGTTTAAACAAAAATGAGATAATTTCACATTTAATGATGGTAAATTCCACTACTAAAGGTGTTGAATTTATGTAAAATAATGTTAAAGCACAATGTGATATAAAATTGTGCTATCTTTTTAAGGTATGACATTTTTGGTATTAGAACAATGGTTCAAGTGACTAGCTTTATGTTTGGGCCTTGGAATGTTGGAATTGGTGTGCATTTGGATTGTTTATACATGTCATGTAAGTTTGTTAGGAATTGTTGTTATATTAGTTGTGCTGTGATATTGTGTATACATGTTGAGGTGGTGGTTTTCTTGTGGATTTGGTGATTATTAGATGGGACAGACCCATTGGGGCAAACCTTGAAAGTCCTACATTGTTGTGAATTTCCTGAGGTAATAGTAAGCTATGATGGGATAATAGAGATAGCTTGTGTAGCAGCAGCAGGATGTGGTATTGCAACTGCAAAATACCCTGGCTAGAGTGGGGTGATTGTAACACTATATTAACTAATCTCATCTTATATCATTTCTAGGCTTCCTTCCATACAAATGCAAGAATTCAAGAAAAAAGCCATTAAATATAATCAATTAATTTGTG
Organism: Erythrophleum ivorense; assembly: GCA_026724425.1. Lineage (NCBI taxonomy): Eukaryota > Viridiplantae > Streptophyta > Magnoliopsida > Fabales > Fabaceae > Erythrophleum > Erythrophleum ivorense. The sequence continues at coordinate 10,195 of JAIUCV010001756.1, read as the reverse complement.
TTGTGTCGTACATAAAATTTTCATTTCATGTCTCGTGGACTATATGAAGTTATCTATCATATTCTCATATTTAATTACACTAATACAACTCATAACTATGTCAAAAAGTGGCCTAGAACTCGAATAAATGAAGCATCTACATGGAAATAAAGTGTGCAGCCTCGGATTGAATTTCCATATTTTTGTCATGAATTTTGAAAAATCATAACTAATTTTAAAAAAATTAAAATCAATCACACTATACCATTCTGGAAAGATACAGATGTCTAATTTATGCTAAAAATAATTTCAGACCACAACAGGGATGTTTAGCTACTAGAAACGGATGGAACAATAACAAAGGTCGCCTATCACTACTAGTACTATCCTTCAATTTAAAAAATTCATATCTCCCTACTCAAATGTCCAATTTAGGTGATCTTGGGGGCCATTGAAAGCTTCTCATGTCTCGTTTATGCGTATAAAATGTCATGAGCATTGGACACTATTTGATTCTCGAATAATATAGTACAAGAAACTAACTATATGAACAGTATTTGCATCAGTTTGGTAGAAAAATGCCAATTTTGAAAAATTATAATTAATTCCACAGAGCTCCAAATAATCTGGTCTTAGCTTCCTGAAAATCTCTGAATGAGATCTATATGCATGCTAAATTTTATGGGTAAATTCGTTTATTTGGTCAGATCTTGACATTGGGTTGCTTAAAGGTCACTTTTATGTCTCATAAGAGGTCCAAATAGTCCATAATTGTTCTATGATAACCATGGCCACTTGAACACATGGGAAAGCACTAAAATGTTCTACTAAACATGTCTTAAACATGCACAAGCTCAGATTTCATAAACTCACTCATTCACCCTAAGTTATTTGTAACACCATATTTATATAGCTCATTATCAACTATTTATAGGCTTATTTCTATGAAGCATATGACATTCTCAAAGAAAAGCCATTAAAAAATGTAATTAAATTGTATTACGTCACGGATAAATTTTTCATTCGATGTTTCATGAGCCATATAGACTTATTCATTATATTCTCATATTTAAATACACAAATACAACTCATAACAAGTTCAAGAAGTGGCCTGGAACTCATGCAAATGGATGGAATACTCGAAAATATAGTGTGCAACCTTGGGTACCCAATTCAAATTTTGTGCCTAAATTTTGAAAAATCATAACTAATTCTAAAAAATTCAAAATCATGCACACCATATTATTCAAGAAAGCTCTGAATGTCTACTATACGATAAAAATAATTGTAGATCATGAAACATCAAGTAAAAGATGTTTGACATTTGAAAAGCACCTAAGGTCTCAGTTGTCTAGGCTACTATCATAGGTTACTATCATGAATTTTGAAAATTTATAAATAATTCTAAAAAAATCCAAATCATGAAAATTTAGTCATTTTGTGAAGCTATAGGTATTAACTCTAAGGAAAAAATATCTCCAGACCATGCCAAGTTTATTTAGGAACTGAATTATGATGGAATAGTACAGGAGGTCAAGTGGCACTACTAGTGTTGATACTAAACTTTAAAAATTCATAACTCTCTACTCAGACATCCAAATAAGGTGATCTCAGTGGTCATAGGAAGCTTATGACCACTAGTTTATGACTGTAAAATTTCATGATCATGGAAAACCATTTGTTCCTTGGATGACACAAAACACAAAACTAACCATATGAGTAGTATATGCACCAAAGTAGCAAAAAATCCCAACTTTGAAAATTCATAATTAATTACATAGAGCTCTGATTTTTCTGTACTTTAGCTTTCCAAAAAGATCTCAACATGTTCTATGTGTTTTCCAAATTTCATGTGAAGATTCATCCATTTGGTTAGCTTGTGCTATAAGGTTCGGGTTTGGTCACTTTTATGGTTTTTACTAGCATCAAAGTTCCCAATTTTGCTTCCAAAACTTATGTGGCCACTTGAGCACGTGGGAATGCACTAAAATGACATTCTAAACTTGACTCAAAGGTGTACAAACCCAGATTTCTCAAACTCACTCCTCCACCCTATGATATACGCAAGAATGCATATGTCTAATCTTGTCATCCCATACCCAAATCATGCTATATCATGCATATGGCATTAATCCTCATTCATACATCATACATATAAACAATTACACATGTTCAAATGATTATACAATAATTTTATCATAGGATTACATCATATACTAGGCAACTTGGTGGCTTCCATTACCTTGTTCATTTGCTCCACCTAGCATGTTAAGACATTGGAGAGGAGGGAATGAGATTTAAAGAATTCTAATAGCTTATCTCCCTTTTAATCATACATATAGTATGCAATACAAGCCTTGAAAATGCATGCATGAGTATAATGACATGTATGATCATTCAAGAAGCATCATTGGCATTTGAACAAGTCATACAAAGCATATATAGGATTGCCAAGTAAGTGGATTAGCCTCATCCATTCTCTTGTGGACTTTGGAATTGCCTCACCCATTTTCTCTAGGAGGTTTTGACTCAACCTCACTCTTGCGAGACTCTTTGCTTTGTGTCAACCAATTTTAAGGGTTCTTGGCTCATCTTCACCATGGCTAAGGGTTCTTGGCTTCATCACACTCAAGCAAACCTAATAAACATACTAGGTATCATTTGAAACATATTACAACATTATGGTACCATAATACATATGCACATGCTAGAATACTTTTCATGGCTTAAATACACATACACACATTCAAAGACAAGTTAAGTACACATTCATGCATGAGAGAAAGTGGAGAGAGCTACCTTTGCCACATAACCACACTTTTCTCTTGGAATTATGCTCCCTCTCTCGGTCACACACTCACAATGATGCGAGGCTTGTTTCTCTTGGCCTAGACACATTATATGGAAGCCAATTATACTCTTGAATCAAATTCTAAAGCTATACATTCACTAGAAAAGCTAAGTAACTCATATGGCTCTTTTGTGCTTCTATAATGGACCTAATGAAGCAAACCTAATGAAAACATGATCTTTGCCCCATTCTCTACATTCATTTATAATTTTTAACTCCATTTAAGCCTCTTGAAGTCATCACACAATCAAATTAAGGAGCCTAGTAAGGTGTTACTTTTTTAAGCCATAATATGAAACTTATGATACTATCTCACTATCCATGGCTTCTAAATTTTTTTCTAAGGCTTCCTCTCATCCTCTCCCATCATATATGATACAAAACTAAGCTTAGAAGAAATTAAAACACTCCTTGGTGCATGACTACATAGGCTTACATAGGCTTGCTACGTAAGTGGATTAGCCTCACCCATTCTCTTCAAGGATCCTGGACTTGCCTTACCCTTTTCTTAAAGGCTTTGAACTAAGCCATACTCTTGGGAGATTCTTTACTTTGTCTTAACCATTTTTTAGGGTTCTTAGTTCATCCTCACCATGGCTAGAGGGTTATCGGCTTCACTACATTCAAGCAAACCCAAGCAAAGTCATAAGACATCATTTGAATGCATAAAGCAACATCATAGTACCATGGCATATAAAACCATGCTAAAACACTTTTTTATGGCTTAACACATAGATACATACATTCAAAGACAAGATAGACATCCACTCATGCATGAGAGAAAGAAGAGAAAGCTACCTTTGTCACAAATGCAACCTTTTCCTCTTGGATTGGACTTCTCTTCCTTGGCCACACATACACAATAGGGTGGAGCTTGTTTCTCTTGACTTAGACATATCATATGGAATACAATTACACTCTTGGAATCATTTCTAAGACCACATATTTATTGGAAAAATTATGTAATTCATATGACTCTTTTATGGTTCCATAATGCACCTAATGAAGCAACCTTATGGAAACATGATCTTTGCTCCATTCTCTTCATTCATTTATGATTCTTGACTCTTTTTAAGCCTGTTAGAGTCATCACACAATCAAATCAAGGAGTCTAGTTAGGTGTTGCTTTTTTAAGCAATAATATGGAATTTATGATACCATCTCACTATATATGGCTTCTAAAACTTTTTCAAGGCTTCCTCTCATCCTCTTCCATCATATATAACTCAAAAATAAGCTTGAAACAAATTAAAATTACCCCCAAGTCTCTCAACTACTCTAGGCTAAGGCATTACTTCTATTTGGCACTCTTGGAGTTTCTTTGCTTTCTTTGATGGAAGAAGCATGTAGGGAGGTTCTTAGGGATCTCAAGAGCTCATTCAAACATTCATTTAGGCCTAGAAATTTTTATATCAAATCAGATTTTTAAGGGAACCTATGAAACCCTAACTTTTCTATATTGAAATCTAATGGCTAGTTTGTTGTTTTCTTTGCATATTCTTGTTCTCCTCTCTATTTTTTCTAAGATTCATCCTTGGTTTAGCTAGAAACTTAACCCTTTAGGTCTGGTCTTACCTAGGTTGAAACATACACAAGAGAAGGAAGAAGGAAAATCAAGCATGGAGATGGCAAGATACCTTAGTTTCTTGGTTCCTTTTGCTTGTTTTTCACCTTGCTTGGCTTCTTTTCCTTGAATTCAAAATTTTCCCTCTGTTATGCCCTTAAAACAGATCCAAGAACTTCAACAAAACCATAGGAAAGAAAGGACGATGGAGGGAGAAGGAGTTTGTTAAAGAGAAAGCATAAAAATCCATGAAAAATCCTACTTTTCCTTAGCTTTTTCTCCTTTCTTTCTTCTCCTTCTTGTGTGCCTCAATACCTTGCTCCTTTCTCTAGTTTAGGGAAGAAACAAAATGGGCTAAGTGAAGGAAGAGGTGGGGCATGAGGCTATATATAGCTAGGTTTAAGAAGTAGCTTTCCAAAAATTCCAATTTTGTCCCTTTGTCTTGGCATTTCGTTTCCAGTTCGTTTTAACTCCTTTTTGAGAACTGTCTTTTTTATTATAAAATTTAGGTTCCCAATTTTATAAAATACCTTTGGAATCACTCAAATGGAGCTAAAAGCTTCCTAAACGAAAGGGGTCAAAGTTTGGATTAATTGACGTTAGAAAACGTACACTAGAAGGGTTTTAACTATCCCGAGGCTTCCATGGTTTTCAGGGCCTCTGAGAATCCCAGAGAACTCAAAATTTCATTTAAAAGGCCCTTCTATGAGAATTCTAAAATTTTACCTAAATTACAAAAATGCCATTACATTTCGTAATCATTTTGTTAAATTTTGTTTGGCCATTTTAGCCTTCGTTTCAGGGTGACTTTGGGCTCCTAAATTTATTATTTAATGTCTAGATTATTATTCTAATTTTTCTAGGCCTCAACTAATTCATTTCAGGGGACCCGCTTTGAAAACATATTTGTTTTCATTGTTTTGACGAAAATGGGACATTACAGTGATGATAAAAGAAATGCCTCAGAATCACAATAATTAATTCTTGACAAATCAATTGTGTAATGTTTAGTTTTTATTAAACGATGGAAACGGGTACATTTTCAAAGCAAGTCTCCCGAAATGAATTAGTTAAGGTCTCAAAAAATTTGAATAACATTCTAGACTCTAAAAAATGAGAATCCCAAATGCAGACGGAAAAAAAAATGGAGCTAGAATGAAGAAACGAAATTTAATGAAAAACTTACGAAATGTTTTGGTAGTTTTTTATACTCTTTCCTTTGCAAATCTCTTCTTCTCCATTTCCCCTTTCTTTCCTATGATTATATTGAAGTATATGGATCTATTTTAAGGAAGAAATTAAGGAGAAAATTCGGATTTGAAGAGAGAATGCCAAAGAAGGGAAGATTTAAGTGAGAAAACAAGAAAAAATAAGGTAATTTCTCCTTTTATGATTGCTACCCCCTTACTCCTCTTCTCTCCATGGTTCACCCCACTTAAGAAGCAATAGGAGGGCTTGGATTTCAGGCAGAACCAAGGGTGAATCTTAGGAAAAAGAGTGTGGAGAATAAGAATATGCAAAGAAAATTAACAAATAACCATTGAAATTCAAGATAGAGATTCTAAGGTTTCTGTGCTCCTTGTAAAATCTGACTTGATACCTTAATTTCTATGCATAAATGAAAGTTTAAATGAGCTCTTAAGATCCCTAGAAGTCTTCCCATGTGCTTCCTCCATCAAGAAAACAAAGCAAAGCCCATGAAGGCCATTATACTTCATTGTCTCAGCCAAGAAGGGTTTGGATACCTAGGAGAGTTTTAAATTTTTCTAAATCCATTTTTGAGTCATATATGATGAATGAAAATGAGGGGAAGCCTTGGAAAAAATTTAGGAAGCCTAGAGAATGAATTAGTCCTTTATGTTCCATAATATGACCTAAAAAAGCAACAAGTAGTTAGGCTCTTTGTTTCAATTATGTGATGACTCTAAGAGGCTTTAAAAGGAGTAAAGAATCATATATGAAAAGAAAGAATGGAATCTAAAATTTATTTGATGGGTGTTGCTTTATTAGATATATTTTTGGAACCATAAAGGCGTTTATAGATCAAGTTAGTATTTAACAAAGATTTATGGCCTTAGAATTAATTCCATGAACCTAATTGACTTCCATAAGTTGTGTTTAGGCCAAGAGAATCATTCCCACACCTTTGTGTGTGTGAGGCTAAGGAAGGGAGAGCAAATTCAAGAGGAAAAAGTGTGTGGTTACATCCAAAGTAGCTCACTCTTCCTTCTTTCATGCATGAATGTATCCTTGGCTTGTCTTTGAATGTGTGTGTGTGTAATTTAAGCCATGAAAAGTATTCTAGCATGACTTTTATTCCATGGTACCATGATGTTACTATATGCTTTCATATGATGTTTATTATGTGTGCTTGGGTTTGCTTGAGTGTGGTGAAGCCAAGAACCTTAGCCATGGTGAAGATGAGCCAAGAATCCTTAGAATTAGTTGAGATAAAGTAAAGAGTCACCTAAAAGTGAGGTTTGACTCCCAAGAGTAAGGTTGAGTCAAAAACCTCTTAATGAATGGGTGAGGTAAGTGCAAAATCCATAAGTGAATGGGTGAGGCTAATCCACTTACTTGGCAAGCCTATGTATGATATGTATGACTTACTTAAATGTTAAAAATATCTCTTAAATGATTGCACATGTCAATATGTCCATGCATGCATTTGTAAGACTTGTTTTGCATCTTTTATGTGTGATTGAGAGGGAGATGAGCTATTGGGATTCTTTGAATCTCATTCCCTCCTCTCCAATGTTCTAACATGCTAGGTGGACCAAAAGATTAAGGCAATGAGAGCCCACACCTTGGGGAATAAAAGTATGACATTGAAGTGCATGGAATTTACTTCTTTAAGGCCATATAAGTGGCAAATATTGTAACCTATTATTGTATATGAACTATGACCTCTTGAGCATATGTAATTATATTATTATGTTATGTATAAATGAGAAATTGTGTTATATGAATACTAGAATGTAAATTAAGCATGTAATGGCAAATTTAGCTTCTTGAAGGCTTGATGCATTAGTGTATAAGGGGAAGTGAAATGGCCAAATTAAAATGCATGAGGTTTGGAACCACTTGGGCAATTCATACAAGTCATATTCATGCTTTTAAACTTGCCCAATAGGTGCCAAACATTAAAGAAAATCATTTGGATACATTTGATATCTCATATGGAGCAAAATTGACCATATTGGAAACCTATACCACTTTTTATCCAAATGAACTCTTCTTGGTCTAAGATTTAGCATGCATTTAGAGCTTTTGAGAAGTCAAAGTGCAGAATTTTCGGTGGTCTATGGAATATTCGATGAATTTTCAAAGTTGGGAAATTTTTTGAAATTGGTTCAGTGCACTGTTCACTCTGGTCCAAATTTAAATTCTATCACTCATAGGGCAAATGATATCCAATTACCACAAAATTTTATAAAAAAAAACTAAACATTCCCAGTGACTTATGCCAACTAGAAGCACTCCATTTGGATGTCTAGAGAGGGAGATATAAATTTTTAAAGTTTTTGTCTAGTATTAGGAGTTCAGACAGACCCAGATTACTATTTGATTCAGTTTTGAGGCTTGAATGTACCTATACTAGTTTGAAGTTATTTTTTCCTTCTAGATAACATCTTTAGATTTCTATATTGGTATCATTTGCATGGATTAGATTTTTTTAGAATTAATTGGACATTTTTGAAGTTTATAGCAGAAACTTGTATTAGTACCAGTAACTAGTTAGACCTCTACACTTTTTCAAATGTCAAACATCTTCTGTGTGATGTTTCATGACCTATACATATTTTTATCATAAATTAAACATCTTTATCTTTCCAAAATGGTAAAGGATGTATGATTTCAATTTTTCTAGAATTAGTTATGATTTTTCAAAATTTGTGACAGAAAAGGAAAATTCTAGCCAAAATAGTAACTATGAATTTTATGTATTCCCTTGCCTTGCACGAGCTCTAGGCCAATTTTGGTAATGAAAATGAGTCGTATCTATGTAATTAAATATGAAAATATGATACATAAGCTCATATGGTCCACGAGACACCGAATGAAAAATTTATACGCTACGTAACGCTAAAATATTCATTATTTTAATTGTTTTTTCTTGCCTCCAATGTAAGATACATGGTTTAAGGCATGAGAATAGCATGAAATAAGTTAGAAAGTTATGATGTTACAAATTGTGCCCCTAAAAGAGAAGAGATTGAAACCCCATTAAAGGTAAGGTTGCTTTGTTGGGAATTAGAGCATTTACTGCCCTTGTTAGGAGAGATTTATAAAGTAATTAAGAAGAACTTGCAAGATATGAAGTAGGTAAAGGGACTAGAGAAAACAAAACCCTAGAATTGAACAGGGCTAAGTGAAAAGATGATGTGAATACCTTTGCTAGTTGAGGTTGATTTTAACAGTGTTGGTACCTCCACTTAGATTTTTAACCCAAGGTAGAGTTGTTGCTCTCATAAAATAAGAGGCTAATAGTGTCTTCTAGTTTGATTGGAGTTGTGACAACATGAAAACAGTGAACCTCCCAGTTTAATCAAAGGTATGATAAAGTTGATGATTTTCCTCTTATTGTTGTGATTAATTGGGTATTGTCCCATGATTATTGTATAAGAAACTGGGTTTGGGTATTGATACTCTGCCTTATGGTTTGTCAGCATTTATTTTTATTGGAGGCCAGTAAGTACTTCCCACGTATATTAAATGGTCATTTTGTAAATTAATTGCTGTTCTCTACTATTGATTTATAATACATGCTTTTACATGTTATTAATTGATTTTTAGCATGCACTGGATGGCTGATAATAAAGTTATGTTTGAATATGAATATATTAATCATCACCTTACCTAAATATGGGACCATACCTAGTGTGAAATGAGTGTTGATGCTAAATAGTTTTTCTTGTTCTCCATACAGACTGAGAGATAATTAGAGTATTAATGTTTAAGGCTCTTAATTGTTCTTTCTATATGAGTAGAGGTAGGAAGAGGGATGGAAAAAATCCCTATAGTAAAGAATTCCTAGCAACTTTCCCCTAAAGATATTGATTCTAGTGACCTACCTTATAAAAAAGAAAGAGATAGAGCTCCTTAATGATATCATGCGTGGATCTGGATTGGTGTCTAAAGCTCTTTATAGGTCATTTCCCACTGAGCTAGCAGAGCTAAAAAGGTGAATTGAGAAAATGGTTAGTGAAAAGGTTCATATACCCTAGTGTATCACCTAGGAAATGGTAGCCTAAGATTGTGTATAAATTATAGAGAATTTGACAAGGTTACCATTAAAATATATGTCCTCTCTAAAATTGATGATCTTTGAATCAGTTAGGGGCATCAATATTTTCTAAGATAAATTTTAGATTTGGGCATTATTAATTAAGGATGAGAACTGAAGATGTTTCAAAAATAGGTTTTAGAATTTGATATGGATGTTATGAGTTCCTGGTTATGTCATCTAGCTTGATTGATACCTTGGTTGTTTTATGGACGATATGAACAAGGTATTTAATTGTGTTTAAGTAAAATTTTGTAATGGTCTTTATTGATGATATTCTAGTATACTCCAGGGTAGTTGAGGGAGATGAGAAGTATTTGAGGATAGTCCTTGAAACCTTGAGAAACATGAGATGATATGCCAAACTTAGTGAATGTGAGTTTTGCCTAAGCAAAGTGAGGTTCTTAGGTCATGATTTATCACAGTTAGGGGCTGCAGTTGATCCCCATAAAGTAGAAGTTGTGTTACAAGTTTTCTAGATTTAGCAAGGTATTATAGATGATTCATGTAGGGC
>JAIUCV010001755.1:0-65996 GCA_026724425.1 Erythrophleum ivorense | reverse complement strand
GATCCTACAACTCCTAAATACTTGTCTCATACTCTCCACTCTCCCTCCAATAACACCCTAGGCCTCTCTACCTTAATTTATGCTACTCTAATGGTATTTATATACCTTATTTACCCAGCTATTCTACCATTACCAATTCAAAAATTAAGTATAAATTCCTACTCATCCAACTACCATATGTCAGCAAATTCATAGATTAAAAATGCAGAATTTCATAAGCTTCCAGCAATTATCATTCAAATGTGCATTCCCTTAAAGATTTCATGCATCACTAATTCAAACCAACAATCTCGTATATCCCACGATGACATTTCCCATAGTAAACCATAACATGAATTCAACAAAGTTTGTACATCCAAAATCAAGCTATATTGAGACTTAACTCCTTAATAAATACATTCCAACTAATCAAAATATAAACGTCTACACTTGGCAATATGATTACATGATGATGCTATATAAAAGATTAAAAAAATTGCATCTACTCTACTCAGATTTGCCTAAGTGTAGCTTCCTTCACACATGGCTAAAACTTATGGATTTTCATCCACTTGCTTCCCCTTATCCTTACCCGAAGGGCCTTCACTTGAAAGTATAATCCCATGAAACAGGGGTGAGATGCAAATCTCAGTAACCAAGGCAAATTCCATCATATATTCTATTTTAATTAACATATATGCATGATTTCACATAAGCATTAGAAAACATGCCAGTCATATCAGTAAATGAAATAATTAGGCTATCATGATTACTATCCCATACTAGCAATCATATTTTCACATGTGAAAGGCCAATAACACCAGGAGAGACTTGTCCAGGGCACCTACTCCCCATTGAGCACAACCAGGGCTCAGTGCATCTGGGGTTTGATCATAACCCAGAGCCCGATCGAAGCACATGCACGGGTGGCAGCCGTACCACAGCTCCACTATGGACTGACAAGGTCCAATCACAATACAATAGATAGCCAACCAATTCATTCAACAGTTCAAATCATTCATGTACAACAAATATGAAATTAATCAGATATATGCATGGAATTAATATAGTCCTAGTTACCTCACTTGTAGCCAATCCTCTAAGAGCCAATTGAATGTTACTTCATCCTATGGACACAAAACCAAGCTATTACTATCCCTAATCACAATTTGTATAAGCAACCCATCAATTAAAAAAAAGGTTAAGCTATATAGAACTACTCATAAACACTTACCTAATCACCACTAAAACCAAATTCGGATTTAGTTGCTCCTATCCCAGAAACCTCTAAATAACACCTCAAATTCTGAGTAAATTTGCACAGAAATAATACCCATATAATAAATTAGCTATAGGGGTCTCAAACTAAGAAAGAAAGCATCAAAATGGAGAGTTTATACTTTACCTAATGTTAGCCTTAGCCTCAACCTACGAATTTTCACCATGGAAACATCAAATGGCAAGTTTCAAATTTTGGGTGTGGGTGAAAATACTCCAAATGAAAAACTAATTAGGCCAAAAATGAAGAGAAAGAGAAGGGGATTAAGTTATATAACTATTAACTTGGCTGAATCTTGCTCTAGAAGTAGAAAATGATGGATTTCTTGCCCCAAACCCTAGCCTCCCTTCAAACCTCTGAAATTTTCTTTTTTGTTTTAGCAAAATGGGGGAAGGGGCTGATGTGCTTAGGGTTTTAGTTAGGTCAAATATGGGTCATAGGCTGCTCTAAGGATCCAACTCTAAATGGACTTTAGATTTTAGCTTTGTTTGGGCCAGCTTTAGGGTGTTGGGTTGCAGAATTTTAATTGGGCCAGACCAAGTTTTAAGAGTTCAAAGGATTTGGACCTGCACAAAAGTTGCTAGGCCAATTATAAAAGCCTATACAAGGTGGATCTTGGGCCTCTATCACATTGAATCAAATTGGGTTTGCACCTAGCTTATTGGGCCTCCATTAGCCTCTTATCATGATCTCTTACATTAATTTAAGCCTAAGTGAGGTTTCTATCCTAATTAAATCTCAAACCCATATTAATAATTTATCTCTCCAAAATTTCTATTCACTTAACTTACTCAATTATTCCGTATTAATTATTCTTAATTAATCCTAATCCATGATTAACACCTTAATTAATTTTTAGGGTGTTACAAATTGAAGGAGATATAAGAAGCAAGTGAAAGAACTCTTGAAAAGCTTTGAAACAAGGTAAGAATCATGGCTTCTCTTTACAAGAGCCAAGGGTTTTCAAGCATGAGGAATAAGAATATGCAATTAGATTCAAAGGAAAAGCTTCAGAATTCAAGTTGTATAACTTAAGGTTTTTGTTGCACCTAGCCATTCTTGAAGCTTTCCAAAGATAGTCTAGCTATGTAAGAGAACTTAAGACATCTAGGAAGCTTCAAAAGAGAAAGCAAGCAAATTCCATGGGCTCACACCTAGTGCATAGTCTTGGCCAATCCTAGTTCAAACACTTAGGGAGAGTTTTAATTTGTTTTATGCCTAAAAAGGAAGCCTTGGAAAAATTTTAGAAGCCTTGGTATGTGAGATGGAGGTTTAGATTCTATTTTAAGACATTAAGAAGGAACTTATAGCTAGATTCCTCAAAATGAATGTGTGGTGACTCCAAGAAGTCTAAATGGAGTCAAGAGAATTAGATTGAGGGAGCAAAATGGAGCCAAGATCATGAATTCCCATAGTTGCTTCATAAGGTCTTGTATAAAGCCATAATGAAGCTATGTGAGAAAGTAAGCCTCTATAGTAATTTCATAAGGCTAGAGCTTGTTCCCATGAGTGATGTGTATCTCTTTTGATGTGTCTAGACTAAGAGAACTAAGGGCCACCTAATTGCAAAGCTTGGCCGAGAAAGGGGAGGAAGAATTTCAAGAGAAAAGTGTTGTGTTCTTGCTTTAAGATAGCTCTCTAACCTTTCTTTTATGCATGGTTTGGATGTTTGCTTGTCTTTGAGTGCTTGTGTGTATGTTTGAGCCATGAGAAATGTTTCTAACCAATGCTTATATGTTTATGATATCATTATGTTTCTTAAAATGTGTTTATGGTTGCATTAAGGCTTGCATGGGTTTGGTGATACTCAATGTAATATATGATTTTCTAAAAAATGAGAGAAAATGTGAGAACATAATGTATGGTTTCTCTGTAAATGAACAAAATTCACTGGATACAAAAAGAAGTCCCTTGAAATGACTTTAGTTAAGGCCTCAAAAAATTTGGAAAGCATTCTAGACTCCTAAAAATGAGAATTCTAGGCTTAGACGGAAAGAAAAATAAAGCTAAAATAAAGAAACAAATTGTGACAAAAAGTTGATGAAACGTAAAGGCATTTTTGTCATTTGAGAAAATTTTGGAATTCACATAGGAGGGCTTTTTAATGAAAATTTTAAAGTTCTTTAGGGTTTTCAGGGGCACTGAAAACCATGGGAAGCCTGCGGGACAGCTATAAACCCCTCCGGGTGGACGTTTTCCAACATTAGTGTACTCAAACTTTGATAGATTCATTCGGGAAGGTTTTAGCTCCAATTTGAGTGATTATAAAGGTATTTTACTAAATTAGGAACCTAAATTTTTATCATGGAAAAAGTCGGTTCTCAAAAGGAGCTAAAACAAATTAGAAACGAAAATGACAAGAACGAAGGGCAAATAGAAAATTTTTAAAAGTCATCCTTCCTCCACCTATATATATATAGCGCCCCACTCTTCCACTCCTTTAGCTTCATATATTTCTGCCCTAAACTAAAGAAAAAACCCTAGGAGAGTGGTGCACAAGAGGAAAAGGAAGAGGAGGAGAAATCAAAGGCTAAAGGTATGGATTTTGGTAGTTTTTCATGCTCTTTCCTTTCCAAACCTCTTCTCCTCCATTTTCCTTTTTTTCTATGATTATATTGAATTATATGGACCTATTTTAAGGGAGAAATTAAAGGAAAAATTCGGATTTGAAGAGAGGAGGTCAAGAAAAGTGAGAATTAAGCAAGAAAAATAAAGAAAAACAAGGTAAATCTTCCATCCCATGGTAGCTACTTCCTCCCCTTTCTCCCTATTTCACCCCATGTATGTAGAAGCAAGAGGGCTGAATTTTAGGCAGAACCAAGGGTGAATTCTATGAATTTAAAAGACGAGAGTAAGAATATGCAAAGAAATTCAAGAAAAGGCCATTGATTTTCAAGGTAGCAAACTAGGGTTTCATGGTTCCCTTGAAAATTTGATTTGATGTAATTATTCCTAGGCCTAAAATGAATGTTTAAATGAGTTCCTAAGATCCCTAGAAGTCTCCCCATATGCATTCTCCATCAAGAAAACAAAGCAAACATCCATAGAGGTCAAATGCTACATAGTCTCGGCCTAAAGGGGATGAGACACCTAGGGAGAGTTTTAAATTTTCAAGCCCATTTTTGAGTCATATATGATGAATGAAAATGAAGGGAAACCTTGAAAAAAATTTAGGAGGCCTAGAGAGTGAATTGGTGTCTTAGGTTCCTTAATATGACCTAAAGAAACAACATATAGTTAGGCTCTTTGTTTCAATTGTGTGATGACTCCAAGAGACTTAAAAGGAGTCAAGAATCATATATGAAAGGAAAGAATAGAGCTTAGAATTTATTTGATGGGTGTTGCTTCATTAGGTGCATTCTTGGAACCATAAAAGGGTTTATAGATCAAGTTAGTGTTTAAGGAAGATGTGTGGCCTTTAGAATTAATTCCATGAACCTAATTGGCTTCCATGAATTGTGTTTAGGGTAAGAGAAATGATCTCCACCTCTTGGGTATGTGAGATCAAGGGAAAGGATTCAAGACTCAAGAAAAAAGTGTGTAAATGCAAGCAAGGTATCTTTCTCCATCTTCTCTCATGCATGGATGTGTGCTTATATTGTCTTTGAATGTGCGCATATGTGTTTTGAGTTATGCAAAGTATTTAGCATGAGCTTTTATTCAATGGTACCATGATGATGTATTATGCATTCAAATGATGTTTTAATGTGCTTGCCTTGGTTTGCTTGAGTGTGGAAAAGCCAAGAACCATTCTAGCCATGGTGAAGATGAGCCAAGAACCCTTAAAGTTAGTTGAGACAAAGTAAAGAGTCTCCCAAAAGTGAGGTATATTCTTAAAAGTAAGGTTTGATGTCAAAACCTTTTAGAGAAAATGGGTGAGACACGTCCAAAATCTACAAGCAAATAGGTGAGGCTAATCCACTTACTTGGCAAGCCTATATATGCTATGTATGACTTGTTCAATGCCAAGAATATTTCTTGAATGCTCATATATGTTAACATGTCCATGTATGCATTTCAAGGTTTGTATTGCATACTTTATGTGTGATTGAAAGGGAGATGAGCTATTAGGATTCTTTAAATCTCATTCCCTCCTCTTTTAATGTTTCTAACATACTAGGTGGACCAAGTGGACAAGGCAATGAGAGCCCACACCCTTAGGAGATGAGATTTTGACATCAAAGTGTATAGGTTTTGTCCTTTTAAGGCCATATGAGTGGCAATTGTTGTAATCTATGGTTGTATAAGTCCCGTGATGTTATGAACATGTATAATTATGCTAATGTATCATATATAAATGAAGTTTAAGGTTATATGTATGGGAAATATGTAATTTGAACATGTAATGGCAAATTTGTATTATGGAAATGTATGTTTAAATGGAAGTGGAATGGCCAAATCGAGATGCATGAAGTTTGAGACCACTTGGGCAGTTCATACAAGTTATATTCATACTTTTAAACTCACACAAGAGGTGCCAAACACCAAGGAAAGTCATTTGGGACATATTTGGTATCTAATATTGAACAAAATTGACCATATTAGAAATGTATACCACTTTTTATCCAAATGAGTTCTTCTTATCTAAGATTTGGCATGCATTTAGACTTTGTTGAGATATTATTGGGAAGCTAAAAGTGTAGAATTTTTGGAGATCTATGGAATATTTTGATGAATTTTCAAGTTGGAAAAAATTTTGAAAATGGTTTAGTGTACTGTTCACTCAGGTCCAAAAATGAATTCTATCACTCATAAGGAAAATGATGTCCAATTGCCACAAAATTTTATAAGGAGAAACTAGACATTCCCAGTGACTTGTGCCAACTAGAAGAACCCCATTTGGATGTCTAGAGAGGGAGATATGAATTTTTAAAGTTCTACCCAGTATCAGGCATTCAGACAGACCTCAAGTACTATTTGATTAGTTTTCGAGGTCTAGATGTTCCTAGACTGGTCTAAAGTTATTTTTTTCCTTTAGCTAACATCCATAGCTTTCCTAATTGGTATCATTTGCATGGATTGATTTTTTATGGAATTAATTGGATATTTTTGAAGTTTATAGCAAAAAGTTGTATCAGTACCAGTAGCTAGTCAGACCTCTGCACTTTTTTGAATGGTGTAGCTTTCCAGAATGGTGGATAATGCATAATTTTGATTTTTCTAGAATTAGTTATAATTTTTCAAAAGTTGTGACAGAAAGGTGAAGTTTCTGGCTGAGCCTACATGATGATGTTTTTATGTGTTCCTTGCACTTGCACGAGTTCTAGGTCATTTTTTGGTGATAGATTTGAGTTGTATCTATGTAATTAAATATGAGAATGTAATACATGAGTCCATATGGCCCACGAGATTCCAAAACAATTTATATGCTATTGATAAACATGAATTTTTATATATTTTATTCTCCTTATCTTAGGCATTTCAATGATCAAATATGGCTTTAAGACTTTAATTAGATAATATTTTATTTTAGTAGCCATTTTTGCACATTATGAATTAATTTGCAAAAATTATTAAGCTTTAATGCATGAATTGCTTTTAAATAATTTTGTGGATAATTATATTTAATATTTTCCATTGTTTTATGCAGAATTTTTGATGTGCAAATAGCTTGAATGGGAAATTGAATTGAAGAAGAGATGAAGACTTTATGTGTGAATTTGAGGGAAAGAATAAATGGTATTCATCACACACATGCAATGAAGTTGGAGAAAGAAGCAAGGAGAAAACAAAGGAGGAAGCATGAGTTGTTGTAGAGTGAAAGTGTTTGGGTTTAACGTGGAAAAGCTGGGAAGCAAACACGAAGAAAGCCATTGGGTTTTTGAGGGTCCAAGAGTGAGGAAGACCATGTTTCATACACACAAGGGTTCAGTTTCATGAAGCAACTCACAAATGAAGCCACAGAACCATGCAGCCAATGTCCTATTGTACGTAGGAGTGGTAGAAGGAGCCAACATGGAAACAAATGAAGAAAACACAATGAAGAGCTGAAAAACCATGTAAGATGAAGCAACGAGTTGAGCTGGCAGCTGGGAGCTGGCACAATAAAAATGTAAGAAATAATTAAATGAAGAGCTGGAAGCAGAACACGAAGGAGGAATTATGTGGTTTAGCAGCAAAAACAGAGAGCTAAATCGCATGGGAAGCAACAATGTTCAGCTCACATACCACAAGCAAAACACATGAAGAAGCAGAAGCTACAGACATACATGAAGCAGGGGGCAGTAGCTGAATAAGGAAGAAGCAAACACGAGCTACACGTTGGAATGGGAAGGAAGACGATGGAGCTGGATGATGGAAAGAAAAGGAGCAAATTTGAATTGCATGAGCTAAAGCTACGTGAAGTGTGGAGAAGGAACATGTGGAATATTATAATACAAAATAAAGTGGGGTCCACTCTTATGCACATGAAAGTAGCTTTAGGCAATTGGAAATGAGGTAGCACGTGGAATCATTAAAAATTCACGTGAGAGGGAGCAAACAGCACATCATTCACGCCCCTATATTCCATTCAAATCGATTCATTTCTGATACCCTCGTCCATTTCACGAACAATGCCTTTCGTCCCCTTTTTCATCCAGCATCCATCCATCTCCTCCATTTCCATTCCATCTCCACTCAAATGAAGTTTTAATTCATCCTTATGGCTAGCTAAGAGAGGCTCTTGGAGAAGCTTGAATCCATTGATTAGAAAGGGAATTTTGGCTAAGATTCATCTCTTTCTACACTTTTCTCTATCTTGTATTTTCTTGGTTAAGATTGTATTAGATTGGAAAATTGTGTTGTTTATAATTAGTGGCTGGTTAGACATTAATTAGGAGATTGTTTTTGTTTGATTAATTGATTGAATCAAGTTCTGAATTGTTCATTTTCCTCTAATTTCCATGTGTGCCTCGAAGGTGTTCGATAAAATGCATGGATGAAATTATGTGCTTGAATGTTAAATTTGAGAATTCTTTAGTGTTTAGTTGGTTTAATTAAACATCTTTGGATGATGATTCAGAGATTAATTAATTAGTTAATCAATCAAATTAGATGTTCAAAGATCCTAAAATAAGAGTTAGCGATTTGATGCGGAATTGAGGTTTCAATTCAACGTTAGATTGTTAATTTCATGAATCTTGAGTGGTAACCTAAGATAACTTGTTATGAACACATTAGGAATTCTTATGTCATAATTAATCACAATTGGATTAGGATAAGGATAGTGGATACCAAAAGACGAATCCAAAGCTAGTCACAAGACCATTCTCCACCCACAATTCATATAATTAGGTAACAATTAGGAATTTTGATTCAATTTAGTTTTAGGTTAGTCTAATTCAATCAAAAACCACCTTTAGTTTAGAAATTTTTAGAGTCTTTTAACATTTAGAAAACTCAATTAAACATTGAACTCCAATTCCAAGGGAGATGATCTAGGTTGTGCCACTAGCTTCATATTTTATCAACCTAGTTTTATTTTGAGGGTTGCGCGACGAGCCCGTCAGCTACGCAACGCAAGGAAATTCATTATTTTAAAGCCATTCTTCCTTGCTTCTTTATGAAATACATATATGAGTCTTGGAAGTAGCATGAGATAAATTAGAAAGTTATGGTGTTACACCAAAAGTCCCTTAGCAAGGTAAGGATGAGCCAAAAGTCCTTAGAAATGGGTGAGACAAAGCCAAAAGTCTCAAGAAGAGTAAGGCTTAGTCAAAAGTCCTTTGAAAGTGAGTGAGGCAAATAGAAAAGTCTCAAGAATAATAAGTAAGGCTAAACCAATGCCTTTGAGAGTTTATGTTTATGATGTATGAGTTGATGTGCCAAGGAAAATAATTTATGTATGCTCACTAGTTGTAATACTTTATATTTTTATTATCATACTCTTCCATTCCAGGCAATTGGTGCACGTTCATAAGACAAAAGTAAGAAAAAGTATAAAAATAATACACTTTTATCGCTTTACGACAGGGTTAAATTTTTTCAATTCACATTACATAGGCCCCATGGATTATTCAATAACATTCTCTAGCCATTGGAACAAATCACAAACAGCTCAAATTATCAAGCAATCCACGAATTTCAAATGAAAAACCCTAAAATTCCCTTCATCCTCCACGGCTGTACAATGATAGATTTTAGGGGCAACTTTGAAAAATTATAACTAAATGTAAAAAAATTGAAATCACACAAAACATAGCTTTCTAAATAAGTCCTAGCCACAAAAATCTCATCTAGACCATGTTTGGCAATAGAAAAGGCAGAAAGGTCCGACTACCCTCTGATATTGATACAGATTACTAATATAAAATTTAGAAATTCATAATTAATTCCAAAAAAATCCAATCCATACAATCTATACCAATTTAGAAAGCTACAAATGTTAAATAGAGGGGAAAAATAGTTCCAAACCAATCCAAGAGTATTCAGACCTAAAAACTTAATCAAATAGTAACATGGATCTGATAGGGTCCCTGTTACTAGATAGTAATTTTAAAAATTCATATCTCCCTCTCTAGATATACAAATGAGGTTTTTCTAGTTGGCATAAGTCATTGGAAAGGTCTAGTTTCTTTGTGTAAAATTTCATGGCAATTGGACATTGTTTGCCCTATGATTGATATAGATTCATTTTTGGACCAATTGCACAGTACCAATGGCCAAACCAGAAAATTTCCCCAACTTTAAAACTTTTCCAAATATTCCATAGACCTCCAAATAATACTCACTTTAGCTTCCCAAGAATTTATTAACAAGCTCTAGATGCATGCCAAATTTTAGACCAAAAAGAGCTTATTTGGATAGAAAGTGACATAGCTCTCTCAAAAGGTCAATTTTGCTTCAAGTGAGGGGTCAACTTTGTCCAAATGGCCTCTCTAATGGTTTGGCTCCTCTTGGGCAAGTTCAAAAGCATAATTACAACTTGTGTGGACTGCCTAAGTAGTCTCAAACCTCATGCATCTTAATTTGGTCATCCCACATCCATTAATGCACTACACACATAAACCATTCAAGAAGCCAAATTCCACATTTGCATTGATTTAATGTTACACATGGGCTACATAGCATTCCTACATCATTTTACATGTGCTCAAGGTCTTACATTACAAAAATAACTTGTACAAGTTCATTTTGACATTTATACACAAAGAGAACAACAAAATATTCCAATTATAACTCTTCAAGGTTCTTGGCTTGCCTTCCTTGTATCTTGGAAGCCACTTAGACATATCAAGATGGAAGGCGGAAGGGGAGTGAGATTTCTTGAATCTCAATAACTCACACACCCATTCACACGTACATGCAAGGCATATACAAATCAAAGCATATGTATAGAAGGTTTGGCAACCATAAAGTATGCAAAGACACAATTTCCATGCCACTTATTCACATTCAAGCTGAGAACATGCTTTAGGGACTTTTAGTTTTACCTTACCCCATTTCTAAGACTTTTGGATTTGCCTTACTCTTGGCCTAAGGACTTTTGACTTGGCCTCACCCTTCAAAGAGACTTTTGGCCTTGTCTCACCCATGCCATAAGACTTTTGGTATCTCCTCACCTTCATTAGGGGACTTTTGGCATCACCTCACCCTTATGAGCCATTTCCACAACCAAGGCCATTCAAGAAGACACATTGATACCAATGTAATGTCAAGGAATCAAGTGGCATGTCATCAAGTCACAAGAACACATACAAGCATATAATGATATACATATGCACACAAGAATGCAAGGAGAATGAGGTGGAGAGCTACCTTAAATTTATGCAAGCTTCCTTTGTTTTATCCTTCCCTCTTTTCGGCTTCACAAGTGCACCTAGGTGGGTGGATGTTCTCTTGGCCTAAACACCATAAACAACACACAATTACACACTTTAAGCAAGCCAAGACATTAAATTCACTCTTGAACACACACTTGGTTCCATAAGTGGCATAATGGTTCCATAAATGGCCTATTGAAGCAACCTTTACAATTCAAGCTCTAGATTCCCATCTCTTTCCATTTATAGACCTTTTGGACTCATCTAGGGTCCTTGGAACCCTCAGACATTCATTTGCACAAGTATAGAACTAAGTTGCTTCACAAGGCACCATTATGGACACCATTATTCCATATCTCAATCCATAGCTCCTAAATTTTTCCTAATGGTTTCTCCCATCTTCTAACATAATATAAAGTCCCAAACTAAGGCTAGAACAAATTAAAACATTATCTACCCTATCCATTCTAGCTTGGCCGAACCTATAAGCAATAATGGGGTTCTTAGAGTTTCAAAATTTTCCTTGATGGGAGAGCCACTTGGAAGGCTTTCTAAGAGTCTTAGGAGCTCAAGAAACACTCGCCAAGGAATTACTTACACAAAATCAGATTTTCCAAAACCCTAAATAACATCACACTTTCCTATCTTGATTTTTATTGGTTTCTCTTGGAATTTCTTGCCATATTTCTCTTCCTCATGGTCTAAAACCCTAGTTCCACTCTTATTTTTGAACAAAAAACCTCCCCCTCATATGTTTTTGTTTAAGGCTAAAACATACACCAAGGAGAGGCAAGAGGAGAAAGCAACAAAAACAAGAATTTACCTTAGATTCAAGTATGTATTCAAGGCTCTTCCTCCTTGATTTGTTTCTCCTCAAGTAATTTGAACTGCTCCTCCTTGTTCTGGACTCAAAATAGAAGCAATTCACTTAAATAAACCATGGAAAGAAAGGAGGAGAAGAGAGGAACGAAATTGAAAGAAGATGAAACATGAAATTCTACAAATTTCCTTACCTTTCTTGCCTTTTTCTCCCTCCTTTTCTTCCTCTCTTGGTGCGTCTCAAGGAGCTGCTATTTTTTTGTATTTTGGCTAAAGGAAGTCGTGCTTAAGAAGGTAGGAGAAGAGGCATGAAACTTATAGAACATTCAAGAAGCTGGCTTTTTCAAAAATTTTAATTTCATCCTTTTGTATTGGCAATTTTGTTTTGGCTTCATTTTAGCTCTTTTTTTAGAACCGTCATTTCCATTATAAAATTTAGGTTCCTAATTTAATAAAATGCCTTTGGAATCACTCAATTTGGAGTTAAAACTTTCTTGAACGAATTCGTCAAAGTTCGAGCTCACTGATATAAGAAAATGTACACCGGAGGGGCTTTACCAGTCCTAGGGCTTCCCATGATTTTTGGAGCCTCTGAGAACCCTGGACAAGTCAAATTTCCCATTTAAAAAGTCCTCCTATGTGTTTTTCCAAAAGTTGCACTTATTTACAAAAATACCATTATGTTTTGTCAGTTTTCGTCACAATTTGTTTCTTCATTCTAGCTCCGTTTTTCTTTCCGTCTGAGCCTAGAATTATCATTTTTGGGAGTCTAGGACTCTATCCAAAATTTTTGGGACATTATCTAGTTTATTTCAAAGGATTTGCTTTTATACAGCTCATTTTGTCATTTTACAAAAATTACGTTCATTACACTAGTTGCTTGAATGTCATGCATGCATTCTTTGACTTGTATATGCATCCATTATGTATGTTTGAAAGGGTTAAGAGCTATTAGGATTCTTTAAATCTCACTCTTTCCCCACATATGCCTAACTATATCTAGATGAGCCAAGTGGACAAAGAAATAGAGGCCAACAACCTTGAAGATCAAAACTTTGACAAATGGTTATGAAAAATGGGCATTTTGATGACATATTGATGTCAAACTATGTAACCATGAGATGTATACATGATATAAACCCTTGAACATGCTCTAATATATGTATAAATGGCGTATGTATCAATGGGGAAGCTAGATGAATGAATATGTATGTTCTTGCCACCAAGGAGCCTTTATGGGATGTGATATTCATGTGTAGGTATGCAAGTGGCAAGGTGAGATTAAGTTCCATGATGATTTGTATCATTTAGCATACTTTTGTATATTGTATTTGTACTTTTAAACTTGCCCATATGGTGGTGGAAAGTGTAAAAGAGCATTTGGTGCTTGAAATGCCCACTTTGAACTTCAAATTTGACCAAATGGTGAGCTAAACCAAAGTTTCACCAAATAAGTGAGTTTTTCAATGAAATTTGGCCAGCAAGCAAGTCTCATCTAGAGATTTTCATAAAGCTAAAGAGAACTTAATTTGGATCTCTAAATAATTTATTATGATTTTTCAAAGTTGGCCAAATTATGAAGAAATGGTATATATACTGTTCATTTGGTCAGTTTACTTCTCTATGTCAAACATGGGCCAAATGAAGTCCAATGCTCTTGAAATTTTATAAGAATAAACTAGACATCATAATATTTTCATAGCCACCAAGATCACCTCATTTGGAGCTCAGTAGAGAAAGAAATAAATTTTTGAAGTTGCATAATAGTACTAGTAATGCAGCCTAACCTGAGTTACTATTCCATCAATTTTTTATGACTAAAGGCTACTTCATTGGTTTGGACTATTTTTATTCTATAGTTAACATCCATAGCTTTCTAGAAAGATATCATGTACATCATTTTAATTTTTTTAGAATTAGTTATGAATTTTTAAAATTTGTATCAAGAAGCTAGAACATAGAACCCGAGACCAAATTCTGGTTTTGTGAGAGGTAGCTCCAAACTCGAAATGAATGAGACCAAATGTGATGTGTATAACTTGCATGGATGTGTTATGACTATAAAATGATGTGGATGAGTGCACATGATCCATGGAGTACAAAATGAAGTAATGAGGCCTTACGTAACATAATTAAATTCCATTAAATATTCATTATTCTTCATGGCCAAGTGTATGTATTCCTTATATTTGTGCTCCAATACATATGAGATACATGGAGATAGATAGTGGGACCATTGTGTGAGAGCTATGAGGCTAAGGTATTACAACAAACCCATTACAAAATATATGGATATACTATTCCATTTCCATTCTAAGATCTCTTAAGGGTGTAACAATCCTACAAGTTTCTGATGTTCAATCTTAACCCTCTAACAAACTAGACATCTGGCAATAAAATATGCTACATTTAACTTCATTCTAGGCTACCAGAAACTCTTCTTAAGGTCTCTATACATTTTAATGTTACCCAGATGTATGGTGTACCTACTCTTATGAGCTTCAAACAACACTATGTTTCTTATCTTTTCATCTTTGGGTATGCACACTCTACCCTAATACCTTACTAGACCATCATCTGATAGGTCAAAGTCCTTGACTTCTTCATTCCCCAGTTGCTCTCTAATCCTACTCAAATACTCATTTAGCTCATGGGCCTCCTTAATTCTCTTCCAAAATTTGCTTTTTATCTTCAACTTACCCAAAAGAAGACTACTAGGGTGCACGGTCATGGACAAATTTAAATATCTTAATTCTTCAATCAACCTTTGCTCTTTAAGCATCATCATGTCTATATGAATAAATTTCCTACTCAAAGAATTGGTGACAATATTTGCATTACCTAGATGATACGTTAAAGAGAAATCATAATCTCTAAGGAATTCCATCCACCTCCTTTGTCTTATGTTTAGCTCTTTCTAGTCAAACATGTACTTTAAACTCTTGTGGTCACTATACACCTTAAATTGTGTACCATAAAGATAGTGCCTTCAAATCTTAAAGGCAAAAACCACAATCGCTAGCTTTAGGTCATGGGCAGGATAATTCTCCTCATGAGGCCTAAGTTGCCAGAAGCATAGGCTATCACCCTCCCTTGTTACATTAAAACACAACTTAAATGTAATATCTGGTTCTCAAAAAATGAGAGAAAATGCGAGAAATGTAATGTATAGTTTCTTTGTAAACAAATGAAATTGACCAAGTACAAAAGCAAGTCTCCTGAAATGACTTAGTTAAGGTCCCAAAAAATTTGAGAAGCATTCTAGACTCCTAAAAATAAGAATCTAGGGCTCAGACGAAAAGAAAAATGGAGCTAGGATGGTAAAACAATTTATGACAAAAATTGACGAAACATAATGGTGTTTTCGTAAATAAGTGTAACTTTTGGAAAAACACATAGGAGGGCTTTTTAAATGGGAAATTTGAATTGCCCAAGGTTCTCCGAGGATCCAAAAACCATGGGAAGCCTTGGGACTGGTAAAACCCCTCGTGTACATTTTCTAATGTCAGTGAGCCCAAACTTTGACAGATTCGTTCGGTAAGGTTTTACCTCCAAATTGAGTAATTCCAAATGTATTTTCTTAAATTGGGAACCTAAATTTTATAATGGAAAAGATGGTTCTAAAAAAAAAGCTAACATGAAGCTGAAACAAAATTGCCATTACGGAAGGACAAAATTGGAATTTTTGAAAAAGTGTGTTTCTAGAAGCTCCCACAACTTCTCCCTTTTTCTCCCACCTTCTTAAGCACAACTTCCTCTGCCCAAATTACAGAAAAATAGCAGCTCCTTGAGGCTCACCAAGAGAGGAAGAAAAGGAGGTAGAAAAAGGCAAGAAAGGTATAGAATTTCTTGATTTTTTTACGCTTTCTCTTTAGCAAACCTCTTTTCTTCCATTTCCCTTTCTTTCCTATGATTATATTGAAGTTTATGGATCTGTTTTGAGGGAAGAACAGAGGGGAAATTTTGGATTTGAAGAGAGGAGGCCAAGGAAAGTGAGAAACAAGAAAGAAAACCCATGGAAACAAGGTAAAATCTTCATCCTATGGTAGCTACTTCTTCCCCCTTCTTCTCCCTATTTCGGCCCATATATGTAGCTACAAGAGGGCCTGACTTTTGGGCAGAACCAAGGGTGAATTCTATGAATTTAAAGGAGAAGAGTAAGAATATGCAAGGAAATTCAAGTAAAAGCCATTGATTTTCAAGATAGCAAACCTAGGGTTTCATGAGCTGTCTTGAAAATTAGATTTGATATAATTATTCCTAGGCCTAAATGAGTATTTGAATGAGCTCTTGAGGTCCCTAGAAGGCTCCACATATGCATCTTCCATCAAGAAAGTAAAGCAAACCCACTTGGTATTCATATAGTGCATAATTTTGTCCTAGGCTAGATGAAGCACCAAGGGGCAGTTTTAATTTGTTCCAAGCTTAGTTTTGAGTCATGTATGATGGAAGAGGATGAAAAAAAGCCTTGAAAAAATTTTAGAAGCCATAGAAAGTGAGATGGCCTTGTATGTTCCATAATACGGCTTAAAGAGACAACACCTAGCTAGGCTCCTTGAATTGTTTGTGTGATGACTTCAAGAGGTTTAAATGGAGTCAAGAATCATAAATAGATAGAGAGAATGGAGCCAAGATGATGTTCTCTTAAGGTTGCTTCATTGAGTGTATTATGGAACCATAAAAGAGCCATAAGAGTCACCTAGCTTTTTTAGTGAATATATGGCTTTAGAATTTGATTCAAGAGTGTAATCAGCTTCCATATGATGTTTCTAGGCCAAAAGAAATGATCTCCACCTTTTTGGGTGTGTGAGGTCAAGGGAGAGGACTCAAGGTTCAAGAAAAAAGTGTGTAAATGCAAGCAAGATAACTCTCTCCACCTTCTTTCATGCATAAGTGTGTGCTTACATTGTCCTTGAATGTGTGTATATGTGTTTTGAGCTATGAAAAGTATTTTAGCATGAGCATTTATTCCATGGTACCATGATGATATTTTATGCATTCAAATGATGTTTTATATTCTTGCCTTGGTTTTCTTGAGTGTGGAAAAGCCAAGAACCCTTTAGCCATGGTGAGGATGAGCTAAGAACCTTTGAAATTGGTTGAGACAAAGTAAAGAGTCTCCCAAGAGTGACGTTGACTTCCAAGAGTAAGGTTGAGTCAAAACCTCTTAAAGAAAATGGGTGAGGCAAGTCCAAAATCCATAAGTGAATGGATGAGGCTAGTCCACTCACTTGGCAAGCCTACGTATACTATGTATGACTTGTTCAAATGCTAAGAATGTTTCTTGAATGCTCACACATTTCAATATGCCCATGCATGCATTTTCAAGACTTGGATTGCATACTTTATGTGTGATTGAAAGGGAGATGAGCTATTGGGATTCTTTGAATTTCATCCCCTCATCTCCAATGTCTTAACATGCTAAGTGAATCAATTCAGCAAGGTAATGGAAGCCACCAAGCCAAGGAGAAGGAGATTGACATCAAAATGTATGAAATGGCCTAGTTATATCTCTCTCGTAGCCATACACATGGCATATGATGTAATCCCATGATGAAATTTTTATGTATCATATAAACATATGTAATTATCCAAATGTATGATGTATGAATGAAATTTGATGCAAATGTATGAGATAGCATATTTTGGGTATTGAATGGCAAGAACTAGCATGTGTAATTTTATGTATATCATGGGGTGGATGAGTAAGTTTGAGAAATTTGGGTTTATGCAACTTTGAAACAAATTTAGAGAGTCATTTTGGTGCATTCCCACATGCTCAAGTGGGCACAAAATCTTGGGAAGCAATATTGGACACTTTGATGCTAGTTGAGATCATAAAAATGACCAAATCGGAACCATATAGCACAAACTGACCAAATGGATGAATCTTCTCATGAAATTTGGCAGACATGTAGAGATCATTGAGAACTTTTTGGGAAGCTAAAGTGTAGAAAAATTGGAGCTCTATAAAATTAATTATGAATTTTCAAAGTTGGGATTTTTTTGTTGTCTGGTGCATGCACTGTTCATATGGTCAATTTTGTGTTCTATGTCATCTGATAGTCAAATGGTGTCCAATACTTGTAAAATTTTACAAGCATAAACTAGTGTCTATGTATATTAGTGCAAGTGGCAAGGTGAGAATGAGCTCTGTAATGATTTAAACCACTTGGCATGCTCCTATATGTTGTAATCATGCTTTTGGATGTACCCAAGTGGTTATGAAATATTAAGAAAGTCATTTGGTGCCTTATGAACCTATTACGGACGTTAAATTTGACCATTTCTTAAGTTAAACCAAAGTCTAACCAAATGGATGAGTTTTTGTATGAAATTTGGCTAAAAAATAGATTTCATCTAGAGCTTTTTAGAGAGCTAAATAGCACTCAATTTGGAGCTCTAGAGAATTATTATAATTTTTTAAAGTTGGCCAAATTATACAGAATTGGTATAGGTACTATTCATATAGTTAGTTTGCTTCTCTGTGTCACTTGTGGGTTAAATGATGTCCAATACTCATGACATTTTATAGTATAAACTAGAGAGGTTCGACTGGCGACTGGTAGTGATACAAGTTTTTGCTACAAACTTCAAAATTGTCCAATTAATTCCACAAACATCCAATCCATGCAAATGATACAAATCTAAAAAGCTACAAATGTTAGCTAGAGGGAAAAAATAACTTCAGACTAGTTTAGGCATGTCTAGGACTCGAAAACCAATCAAACATAAACTTAGGTCTGTCTGGATGCCTAATGGTCTCAAACCTCATACATTTCAATTTGACCATTCCACTTCCATTTATACATGTATTTCTATAATACTAGTTTTACCATTACATGTCCAAAATGCACATTTTCATACATATAACCTTAAATCTCATTTATACATGATACATTAGCATAAGTATACATGTTCATAACATCATAGGACATATACAACAATAGATTACAACATTTTCCATTCATATGGCCTTAAAGAAACAAAATTTATACACTTTAATGTTATGCTCTCATCTCTCAAGTTGTTGGCTCTCATTTCATTGTTCTCTTGGTCCACCTAGCATGTTAGAACATTGGAGAAGAGGAATGAGATTCAAAGAATCCCAATAGCTCATCTCCCATTCAATCACATATAAAGTATGCAATACAAGTCTTAAAAATGCATGCATGGGCATATTGACATATGTAAGCATTCATAAACCATTCTTGGCATTTAAGCACATCATGTTTAGCATACATAGCTTGCTAAGTGAGTGAATTAGGCTCACCCATTCACTTGTAGATTTTGGACTTGCCTCACCTATTTTCTCTAAGAGGTTTTAACTCAACCTTACCTTTAGGAGTCTACCTCACTCTTAGGAGACTCTCTACTTTGCCTCAACCAAGTTCTAGGGTTCTTGGCTCATCCTCATCATGGCTAAAGGGTTCTTTGCTTCTCCACATTCAAGCAAACCAAGACAAGCACATAAAACATCATCATGGTACCATGGAATAAGAGCTCATACTAAAATACTTTTCATAGCTTAAAATATACTTACACACATTCAAAGACAATGTAAGCATACATTCATGCATGAGAAAAGGTGGAGAGAGCTACCTTGCTTGTATTTGCACACTTTTTCCTTAAGCCTTGAGTCCTCTCCCCTGACTTCACACACCCCAGAAGGTGGAGATCATTTCTCTTAGCCTAGACACATCATATGGAAGCCAATTATACTCTTGAATTAAATTCTAAGGCCATATATTCACTAGAAAAGCTAGGTGACTCATAAAGCTCTTTTATGGTTCCATAATGCACTTAATGAAGCAACCTTAAGAAAACATCATCTTGGCTCCATTCTATCTATTCATTTATGATTCTTGACTCCATTTAAACCCCTTGGAGTCATCACACAATTAAATCAAGGAGCCTAGCTAGGTGTTGCTTCTTTAAGCCATAATATGGAATCTATGATACCATCTCACTATCCATTGCTTCTAAAATTTTCTAAAGCTTTTTCTTATACTTTCCCATCATTCATGATGCAAAACTAAGCTTGGAAGGAATTAAAACACTCCCTAGGTGCATGAATCCTCCTTGGCCAAAGCTATACTTCCATATGGCCCCAATGGAATTGTTTTAATTTCTTTGATGGGAGAGTAGGTGGAAGGATCTCTTGGTGTCTTAGGAACTCATATATACTCTTAGACAACTTAAATTACTACTAGGAAGCTTTATCTTAGCCTAAGTGCAACTAAATCCCTAAATTTCATAACTTGCATTCTAAAGCTCCCTTTTCAATTCTAGTTGTATATTCTTAATCCTCACACTCCATAACCTTTGGTTCCATCAAGAACGCATAAAGAAAAACTCTTCTCCTCACTTTCTCTCTCTAGACCGAAGCTTAAATGGCTTGAAAATACAAGATTTTACAAGTGTTTCAAGTGAAGTCTTACCTTGAAACAGAGCTCTCTTCGCATAGATTATTTTCCACCCATTGATTTCTTGAAAAGAGTTCCTTTTTGGCTTAGGTTAGACCTAAATCTTCAAGTTTTCAAGAAAAGAAAACCACCATTAGAAAGCTCTTAGAGAGAGGAACAACTTTCCTAACTGGCGTGGGATGAAACAGGGCCGTTTACTTACCTAAATGAAAGCTTAAATTTCTTCTCTCTCTCTCCCCTTTTAATGTCATGCCATTGCTGCCCATTTTGCCCCTTTACTTAGAGAAAGTGATGAGGTGTAATCTTACTTAAGAAGCCTCTTTTATAATTTTTTAAAATGACCATTTTGCCCCTACGCCTATTTGCTTTGTTTAGGCTTATTTTAACTCCTTTTTGAGAACTATCTTTTTCATCATAAAATTTAGGTCCTCTAATTCATAAAATGTCTTTAGTTTCATCCAAATTAGATTTGAAACCTTCCCGAATAAACTAGTCAAAGTTCAGGTCAAGAGACATTGAAAAACATCTACCAGAGGGGCTTTAGCGGTCCTGGGGCTTCCTTTGGTTTTCAGGGCCTCTGAGAACACTAGAGAACTCAAAATTTTCATTTAAAAAGCCTTCCTATGAGAATTCCAAAATTTGCTCAAAATGACGAAAATGCTCTTACGTTTTGTCAACCTTTTGTTACATTTTGTTTCTTCATTCTAGCTCCACTTTTCTTTCCATCTGAGCTTGGGATTCTCATTTTTAGAAGTCTAGAATGCTTTCTAAATTTTTTGAGACCTTAACTAAGCCATTTCAGGGGACTTGCTTTTGTATCCCGTGAATTTTGTTCATTTACGGAGAAACCATACATTACGTTTCTTGCGTTTTCTCTCATTTTTAGAGAATCAGATATTATAGAACATGCCACTTGATGATTTGAGATTGCATTGGTACCAATGTGTTATCTTGAATGTCATTGATTGTGGAAATGACTTATAAGGGTGAGGTGATGCCAAAAGTCCCTTAATAAAGGTGAGGAGATGCCAAAAGTCTCTTGGCTAGGTGAGGCCAAGTCAAAAGTCCCTAGGCCAAGGGTGAGGTAAATCCAAAAGTCCTAGAAATGGGGTGAGGAAAAACCAAAATTCCTTAGAGCATATCCTTGAATTTAATGTAAATTGGTGGCATGGAAATGTGACCTTGCATGCTTTGTAGTTTTGTTACTTCCTATACCTCTGTCTTTGATGTATGAATGCCATGAATGTGTATGTGAATGGGTGTGTAAGCTGTTGAGATTCCATGAATCTCATTCCCCTTCCTTCCTTTATCTTAATATGTTTAAGTGGCACTGATGAAGCAAGGAATATAAGCCAAGAATCTTGAGAAGCTACTTTGACAAAAATGTTGTTGTATTTGTAATTGAATGTCAAAGTGAACTTGTACATGTTATTTTTAAGTTATAAACCATTGAGCAAATGTAATATGATGTATGAATGATGTATGGACCATGTGTGGCACAAAATCAATGCAAATGGGAAAACTTGACACTTGATGTCATGTATGTATTAGTGTATTCTAAGATGTGGAATGACCAAAATGAGATGTATGAGGTTTGGGACCACTTGGGCAGTTCATACAAGTTGTATTCATGCTTTTAAACTTGCCCAAGAGGTGCCAAGCACCATGGAGAGCTATATGGACCAAGTTGACACCTTATATGGTTTAAAAATGACTATAATGGTTAGCTATAGCACAATCTATCCAAATGAGCTCTTCTTGGTTTGAAATTTGGCATGGATCTAGACCTTGTTAAGAGCTTTCTGGGAAACTAAAGTGGGTAATATTTGGAGGTCTACAAAAGTTTTAGTGAATTGTTGAAGTTGGCAAATTTTTTAGTTTTGGCTTTGGTATTATTCATAAAGTCCAAAAATTGATCTCTATCATTCATGGGGTAAACGATATCCAATTGTTGTAAAATTTTATAGGGAGAAAATAAACCTTGCCAGTGACTTGTGCCAACTAGAAGCACATCATTTGGATGTCTAGAGAGAGAGATATGAATTTTTGAAATTTCTATTTTGTTCTAGGCGCACAGTTAGGCCTCCATCATTGTTCCATCAATTTTCTAGGTCTTAATGCTCTTGGATTGATCTAGAATATTTTTTTCCTCTAGCTAACATCCACATCTTTCAAAATTGGTACATTTTGCATGAATTGGATATTTATGGAGTTAATTATGCATTTTCAAAGTTTATATAAGTAACTCTGAACAGCCTAACCTTTGTGCATTTTTGGTTATCAAACGTGGTTTATATGAGATTTTTATGGTTGGGAATTATTTTTAGTGTAAATTTAACATCTAGATATTTACAAAAAGCTATGGTTTCTTGATTTTGATTTTACTAGATTTAATTATGATTTTCCAAAGTTGCTAGTAGAAACTAAAATTCTGACCTAAGGCAAAATGTGAGTATTTGTGGTTTTTAGCTCTTGGTCTGTGGTCTGTGCCAATTTTTTAGATGTTTTGATTTGTATGGATGGAAAATAATTAAAGAATTTTGTTTGCAAGTTTCTAGGTCCACAGATCAAAATTTAAATTTTTAACCCTGACATAATGCCATTAAATGCATTATTTTTAATGTAATTTCTTGGAATTCCTTTATAACATGTGTAATCCACCATGAATGAGTAAGGTGATGCTAGAAATAACATGGTATGACATTTATTGGTATCAGAGCTAAGGTTCAAGAACTTTTGCTTAGTGTTTGGCTTGTGATTGGGTGTGAATTACCTTGGAAGTGATAGAATAGCTATGTATATATGCTTAAATTGTATTTGTGAGCTAAGATTGTAATTCTTTTTAGTTAAGATGGTTGAAACTAGAAAAGGCAAAGGCAGGGGTAGACCAATTATAGGTTTAGAGGTTGAATCCAAAAACCCTTTGCGAGCTATCACAGAATGGCTCAATAGATACGAGGATGTGATAGCTTAGTAGCAGCAAATTTTACAACAGCAGTATGAGATGATTATGCAGTTGTAGGACTCCCTAGCTAGGCAGGAAGAAGCTAGGAGAGAAGCCTTTCTGCCTCAGTCTTCCACTTTAGGTGTTCCACCCCCACCTCCTCATGAGCCAGCTCAGACTCTGCCATCAATTCAAAAATAGCTGAACCAATTTAGAAAGAACAACCCACCTATGTTTGACAAGGAGTTAGATGCAAATAAGGTAGAGGCCTAGGTGATGGAGATAGAAAAGACTTTTATAGTGATGGACTGCACTTCAGAGCAAAAAGCTCAACTT
Source organism: Erythrophleum ivorense (assembly GCA_026724425.1). Lineage (NCBI taxonomy): Eukaryota > Viridiplantae > Streptophyta > Magnoliopsida > Fabales > Fabaceae > Erythrophleum > Erythrophleum ivorense. The sequence continues at coordinate 42,470 of JAIUCV010001755.1, read as the reverse complement.
GCCACCTTTATGTTATAGAAAGAAGTTGATAAATGGTGGTGTAGTACGAAGCCTTTGATGGAGGCAAAAAATCTACAGATCACCTGGGAGATATTCCTGGTAGAATTTTATGAGAAATATTTTTCCAATTCAGTGAGGAAATAGAAAGAGATGTAGTTTATGGGGCTGAAGCAAATTGATGATATGACAGTAGATCAATATGTGGCTAAATTAAATATAGTTGTTTCAGTATTATTCCTATCTCTAGAGATATGAGATGAGCCTTGGAGGTGTGAGCAGTTTGAGACTACGTTGAAGCCCCTGATCAGAGATAGAGTTACTCCACAAAGGTTCCAAAACTTTAATGACCTCATGGAGATCAGCAGGGTAATTGAAAACAATTTGAGAGATATTATGCTCACTGCTACAGTATCTGGTTAGAGAAGGGCTTCAAAGTTAAAGAGGCCGAGACCAGAAGAGGGTGCTAGCTCTGCACCAACTAGTAAAAGGAAGGGTAAGATGTAGTGGAACTAGAGGCCACAAAAAGGCAAAAAAGCACAGCCCCCTCAGATTCAGTCATCTACACAATAATCTACAGTGACTTCTTACAAGTGTGGGAAGCCGAGGCATATCACCAGGAATTACCCCCAGATAGATTTAACACCTCCTAGGCCGCAGACCCAGGGCAGGTTGTTCGCCCTTTCTCAACAAGAGGCCAGTGCCTCAACCAGTTTGATCCAAGGTACGCTTATAGTGAATGGTTTTCCTATGATTGCTATGTTTGATTTAGGTGTTAGTCACTTGTTTATATCCTATGACTATGTGAGACGTTTGGGTTTGGCCATTAGTATTTTACCATTTGATTTGTTCGTCACTACACCCACTAGAGGCCGCATCATTACTTCCCATACTTGTTTGAATGTCACTATATAGTTTAACCACTACTATACTACCATTGATTTGATTTGTATACCTTTCCATGACATTAATTTGATTGTTGGTGTGAACTGGATAACTGCCAATAATGCTGTTCTTGATTGTGACATAGAACCATATTTGTACCTTCATGTGGGACTATACCTAGGATGGGGGTCGAGTTATCCTTTATAACTACTGCCCAGGCTGTGAGATATCTAGAGCATGGATGTCAAGGGTTTCTAGTCTTTTTCTCTATTCAGGCTGAGGTAGAGGAAAGTATAGAGGAGATCTTGATAGTTAAGGAATTTTCAGAGATTTTTCCTAAAGATTTTGATTTTAGTGGTCTACCCTCTAAGAGAGACATAAAGTTTCCTATAGATATAGTGCTTAGGGCTAGACCGGTGTCTAAGGCTCATTATAGGATGACTCCCATTGAGCTTGCTAAGTTGAAAATGCAGATAGAGGAGTTGTTAGAAATAGGGTTCATATGCCCTAGTGTTTCACCCTGGGGAGCTCCAATATTATTTGTGAAAAAGAAAGATGGTAGCTTGAGAATATGTATAATTTATAGAGAATTGAATAAGGTTACCATTAAGAATAAATATTTTCTCCCTAGAATAGATGACCTATTAGATCAGTTAGTTAGGGCATCTATATTTTCTAAGATAGATCTTAGATCTAGGTACCATTAGCTGAGAGCGAGAGCTAAAGACTTCCCAAAGACATCCCTTTAAGACTAGATATAGGCATTATGAGTTCCTTGTGATGCTATTCAGGCTGACAAATGCGCCCGTGGTGTTCATAGATTATATTAACAGGGAATTTAGACTATATCTGGATAAATTCTTTGTGGTCTTTATTGATGATATCTTAATGTACTCTAAATCTTTTGAGGAGCATAAGAGGCATTTGAGATTAGTCCTAGAGACTCTGAGAAATAAGAAATTGTATGCCAAACTTAGCAAATGTGAGTTTTGGCTAACTGAGATGAAAATCTTAGGTCATGTGATATCAATAACATCCGATTTTCTGAAAACGAGAGAAAACGTGAGAAACGTAACGTATAGTTTCTTTGTCAATGAATGAAATTCACTGGATACAAAAGAAAGTCCCCCAAAATGAGATAGTTAAGGTCTCAAAAAATTTGGAAAGCATTCTAGACTCCTAAAAATGAGAATCCCAGGCTTAGATGGAAAGAAAAACAGAGCTAGAATGAAAAAATAATTTCTCATGAAAAGCTTACAAAACGTAATGGCATTTTTGTAAATTTGAACAAATTTTGGAATTCACATAGGAGGGATTTTTAAATGAAATTTTTGAGTTCTCCAGGGTTCTCAGAGGCACTAAAAACCACGGGAAGCCCTAGGACAACTAGAACCCTTCCGGTGGACGTTTTCCAACATCAGTGTACCCGAACTTTAATGAATTCGTTCGGGAAGGTTTTAGCTTTGATTTGAGTGATTCCAAAGGCATTTTATTTAATTGGGAACCTAAATTTTATAATGGAAAAGATGGTTCTAAAAAAGGAGCTAAAACGAAGGAAAAACGAAAATGCCAAGAATGAAGGGCAAAATGGAAATTTTTGAAAAAAGTGCTTCTTCCTCCCTTATAAATAGGTGGCGCCTCACACTCTCGCTCACTTAGCTTCAGATTATTCTGCTCCAAATCAGAAGAAGAACCCTAGGAGAGTGGCACACCAAGGGAAGAAGGAAAGGGAGAGAAAATCCAAGCTTAAGGTATGTTTCCATGGTAGTTTTTCATGCTTTTCTTCATCCATACCTCTTCTCCTCCCTTCTCCTTTATTTCCTTTGATTAAAATGGAGTTTATAAATCTGATTCAAGGGAGAAATTCAAGAGAAAATTCGGATTTGAAGAGAGGAGCTCAAAGAACACAAGATTCAAGTGAGAAAAAGCAAGAAAACAAGGTAATTTCTCTTCCTACGGTTGTCATATTTGGTTCCCTTCTTCACCATTTCGCCTCACTTGAGAAAACCCTAGCAGGAGATGATTTTTAGGCAAAACCAAGCATGAATCTAAGGAAAAAGGGTGTGGAGATTAAGAATATGCAAAGGGAATTATCAAAAAACTATTAGATTTTAAGATGCAAATTTCAAGGTTTTGTGTGCACCTTCCAAAATTTGATTTCATATGATAATTCCTAGACCTAATTAAGAGTTTAAAAGAGCTTCTAAGATCCCTAAGATACTCCCCACACGCTTCCTCCTTCAAGGAAACAAAGAGAATTTCAAGGATGCTAAAAAGGGGCTATGTGTCGGCCAAGCATGGATGGAGTAGCTAGGGAGAGTTTTAAATTTTTCCAAACCCATTTTTGTGTCATATATGATAAATGAATATGAGGGGAGGTTGTGGAAAAAATTTAGAACCCATGGAAAGTGAATTGGTGCCTTAGGTTCTATATTATGACCTAACGAAGCAACATGTAGTTAAACTCTTTGTTTTAATTGTGTGATGACTCTAAGAGGCTTAAAAGGAGTCAAGAATCATATTTGAAAGGAAAGAATGGAGCCTAGAATTTATTTGAGGGGTGTTGTTTCATTAGGTGCATTTATGGACCATAATGGAGTTTATAGAGCCACCTAGTGTCTAAGCAAGTATGTGGCCTTAGAATTGAGTTCATGAACCTAATTGACTCCACAAGTTTGTGGGTATGTGGCCGAAGTAAGGGAGGGAATTTCAAAAGGAAAAGTGTGTGATGGTGTGCAAGGTAGCTCTCTCCACCTTCTCTCATGCGTGGATGTATACTTAGCTTGTCTTAGAATATGTGTATGTGTATTTTCAAGTCATGAAAAGTGTGATAGCATGATTTCATATGCCATGGTTTTATGATGACATATATTTCATATGATGTTTTGATATGTGCTTGGGTTTGCTTGAGTGTGGTGAGGCCAAGAACCCTTAACCATGGTGAGGATGAGCCAAGAACCCTTAAGATTAGTTGAAACAAAGCAAAGAGTCTCCCAAAAGCAAAGTGGGCTCCCAAGAGTATGGTTGAGTGCAAGAATATATTAAAGAATGGGTGAGGCAAGTCCAATATCCACAAGAAATTGGGTGAGGCCAATCCACTTGCTTGGCAAGCCTTTGTATGCTATGTATGATATTCTCAAGTGATGAAAATGCTTCTTGAATGTTTACACATGTCAGCATGACCATACATGCATTTATGAGATTTGTTTGCATCCATTATGTATGATTGAATGGGAGATGAGCTATTGGGATTCTTTAAATCTCATTCCCTCCTCTCCAATGATCTCACATGCTAGGTGGACCAAGTGGACAAGGTGATGTAAGCCAATTACCTTGAAGGAAAGAATTTGGTAATTAAATGCAAAGTTTTTTGTTCTTTAAGGCCATAATTATGTCAAATGATATAATCCAATGATATATATGGTCTATGACCCTTGGGACATATGAAAGTATGATATTATATGATGTAAGAATGAAAGAATATGTTATGTGAATGATGGAATGTAATTTGAGTATATTATGGTATTATAGTCTCATGAATGGCTTTATGGAAATATGCATGTGTGGATGGAATGGCCAAAATGAGATGCATGAGGTTTGGGACCATTTGGGTAGCTTACACAAGTCTTAATCATGCTTTTAAACTTGCCCAAAAGGTGCTAAACCCTAGGGAAAGCCATTTAGTTACTTTGGTACCTCATATGGAGCCAAAATTGATCATAATAGAACCCTATGTCACTTTTTGGCCAAATGACCTCTTCTTATTTGAGATTTGGCATGCATTTAGAGCTTGTTAAGAGCTTTTTGGGAATTTAAAGATCATAATTTTTGAAGGTCTACAGAATATTTGATGAATTTTCAAAGTTGGCAAATTTTCTGGTTTTGGTCTGCTGCACTATTCATTTGGTCTGAAAATGTAATCTATCACACAAGGCCCAAATGATGTCCAATTGCCATGAAATTTATACAGAGAAACTAAATATTCATAGTGACTTGTGCCAACTAGAAGCACCTTATTTGGAGGTCTAGAGAGGGAGATATGAATTTTTAAAAAATCTATCTAGTATCAAGAATTTTGTCCGACCTCAGTTACTGTTCCATTGAATTTCGAGGCCTGGGATGCCTGAACTGGTCTGGAATTATTTTTCCCCCTAACTAACATCCACATTTTTCCAGATTGGTATCATTTGCATGGATTGGATTTTTGTGAAATTAATTGGATAATTTTTAAGTTTGCTGCAGAAATCTATGACAGCACTAGTGAGCAGTTTGATCTCTGGATGTTTTCGGATGTCAAACGTCCTCTATGGCGGATGTTATGGTCTGTAAATATTTTTAGAAGAAGTAGACATTTGTAGCTTTCCAGAATGACTAAGAATTCATGATTTCAATATTTCTAGAATTAGTTATGATTTCCTAAAATTTGGACAGAAAAGAGGCAAAAGCTGGTTGAAAATGAATGTCCATGTTTTATGCTTCATTTCATTTTTCTTGAGATATGAGCCACATTTTAAGATCCAAATGAGTTGTATCTATGTAATTAAATATGAGAATGTATGGTATGAGCTTGCACGGTCCATGTGACACTGAATGAAATTTTTACATATGACGCAATGCAAGAAAATGTATTATTTTTAATGAAATCTCTCACTTCCTTCATGGCACATGTCACATGAACATGTAAATGATGATAGATATGAGCTAGAAATTATGGTGTTATAATATCTCGAGACTAGGTTGCAGTAGATCCCTATAAAGTTAAGGCTATATTATAGTAAAATAGACCTAGGACTATCACCGAGGTCAGGAGTTTCTTAGGTTTGGCAGGATATTATAGATGATTTATTCAGGGCTTTTCTCAGATGCTCTTGCCACTCACGAGGCTAACTCGGAAGGATACACCTTTCGTGTGGGATGATAGATGTGAGAGGAGTTTCCAAGAGTTGAAACTTTGATTAACCACTGCCCCTTGTACTGATTATTCCTAACCCTAGTCTATCATTTGTGCTGTAGAGTGATGCCTCAAGGAAAGGGTTAGGATGTGTGCTAATGCAACAGGGTAGGATAGTGGTGTATGCCTCTAGGCGGTTGAGGCCTCATGAGGAGAATTACCCCACACATGACCTAAAGTTAGCCACAGTGGTTTTTGCTCTTAAGATTTGGAGGCACTATTTGTATGGTGCGAGTATAGAATTTTATAACAACCACAAAAGTCTAAGATACCTGTTTGATCAAAAGGAACTCAATATGAGACAGTGGAGATGGATGAAATTCTTGAAAGATTATGTTTACACATTGAAGTATCATCCAGGGAAGGCCAACATAGTGGCCGATGCCTTGAGTAGGAAATCTATCCACGCAGCCCATATGATGATCAGAGAGTAGGAACTCCTAAAAAGGTTTAGAAATTTAAACCTCTCTTGCTAGGTGGTATTGAGTAGATTATATCTGAGTGAGACCCGGATTAAGAATGAATTGAAAACCTAGATCTTAAATGCCTAGAGAGAGGATGAATTCCTAAGATAGATTAGGAGTAAGATTACCCAGGGTAAGACCTCAGATTTCTAGGTATCTGAGGATGGTGTGGTAGTATACAGAAATAGAATTTGTGTGCCTAGTGGTCATGAATTGAGAGAGAAAATCCTAGAAAAGGCACATAAGAGTAAATGTACTATCCACCTAGGTGCCACCAAGATGTATCAGGATTTGAGAAGAATATTTTGGTAGCCAAGAATGAAAAATGATATAATAGATTATGCAGCTAGATGTTTGGTGTGCCAGAGGGTTAAGATAGAACACCAGAGACCTGCTGGCTTGTTGCAACCCCTAGATATTCCAGAGTGGAAATGGGATAGCATAGCTATAGACTTTATTATGGGGTTACCCAGAATATCCTCTGGACACAATGCTATCTGGGTGATTGTAGATAGATTGATGAAGTCTACACACTTCTTATCTAGTAGGGCTACCTATACATTAGATAAATTAGGCCACTTGTACATAAGAGAGGTAGTGCTACTTCATGGAATACCTAGTAGCATAGTATCAGATAGAGACCCTAGATACACATCGTATTTCTAGAGGTCATTACAATATGCCTCAAGGACCAGGCTGCATTTTAGTACTGCCTATCACCCCCAAACAGATGGTTAGACTAAGAGGACCATCCGACCCTATAAGACATATTGAGGGCATGTGTATTGGAGATGAAGGGTAACTGGGATGTATATTTACTATTAGTAGAATTTGTGTATAACAACAGTTACCATTCTAGTATTTAGATAGCCTTTTATGAAGCTCTATATAGGAGGAAATATAGATCCCCTCTGTGTTGGGTTGAACTAGGTGAGAGGAGCTTGATAGGACCTGAGATAGTGTACCAAACTACCCAGCAAATAGAAATGATTAGAAAAAAACTCCTTACGGCCCAAAGTAGGCAGAAGAATTATATCAATAGGAGAAGGAGGCCATTAGAGTTTGAGATTATAGACCATGTATTCATCTGAGTGTCTCCAGTGACTGAGGTAGGTCAGTCTATACAGGTAAGGAAGCTCAGTCCTAGGTATATTAGTCCATTTGAAATTCTTGAAAGAATTGGACTCGTAGCCTACTGAATAGCCCTACCTCCTAACCTAGCCCAAATCCATAACATTTTTCATGTCTCCCAATTGAAATAGTATTTACTAGACCCCTCACATGTCATAGAATATGAGCATATTCAATTGTAGGAAAATCTTTCCTATGTAGTGAAACCAGAGAGAATTATGGATACTAAACTGAAACAGCTGAGAAACAAGAACATTCCTCTAGTGAAAATGGTCTAGAAGGATTTGACATCTAAGGAGGCAACTTGGGAGCTAGAGAAGGAAATGAGATAGAAATATCTAGAGATATTTCCTTAAGGTATGTATTTTAATTTTGAGGATGAAATTATTTTAAGGGGGTGGAAAATGTAACGAACGATAAATTCCGTAAAATGACAAAATGAGTCGTATAAAAGCAAGTCCCCTTAAATAAGCTAGATAATGTTCCAAAAAATTTAGGTAGTGTCCTAGGCTCCTAAAAATAATAATCCTAAGCTCAAACAGAAAGAAAAATAGAGCTTGGACAGTAAAGTAAAATTGTTACGAAATTGACGAAATATAGTGGCATTTTCGTAAATACACATAAATTTTGGAAAAACTCATAGGAGGGCTTTTTAAAAGGAAAATTTGAGTTGCTCAAGGTTCTCAGAGGCCTCGAATACCATGGGAAGCCCCAGGATAGTTAAAGCCCCTATAGTGTACATTTTCCAATAATGGTAAACCAGAACTTTAACGAATTCGTTTGGAAAGATTTTAGCTCCAAATTGAGTTATTACAAAGGCATTTTATTAAATTGGGAACTTAAATTTTATGATGAAAAAGATGGTTCTAAAAAAGGGGCTAAAATGAAGTTAAAACAAAAATGCCACAATGAAAGGAAAAAATTGAAATTTCTGAGAAAAGTGGCTTCTTGAATCTTCTATAACATTCACGCCCTTTCGCCTCCTTTCTTTAGGCCGACTTTCCTCTGTCCAAAAATAGAAAAAGAGAGCTCCATCTTAGGTGCACAAGAGAAGGAGAGAAAGGAGGAAGAAAACTAAGAAAAAAGTAGACAAATTCAAGGATTTTCATGCTTTTCTTATAATACCATAATTTCTTAGCTCATTCCATGCTATATTCATACCTCATATTAATCGATTCATATGAGAGGCAAGAAAATGGCATCAACGTAGTGATTATTTTTGTGTTGCGTCGCGTAAAAAAATTTCGTTTAGTATCACGTGGACCGTGTGAACTCATACTATACTTTCTCATATTTAATTACATGTCTACAACTCATTTGCATCATAAAATCATACCCACAACTCATGGAAACTGAAATGGAACCTAGAATATGGAGGTTTATTTTTGGCTAGATTTGGCCCCTTTCTTGGCCCAACATTGAAAAATCATAACTAATTCTAGAAAAATTGAAATCACACATTCTTGGTCATTCTGGAAAGCTACGGATGTATACTTCACACTAAAAATATGCATAAATACCCATTACAGAGGGCGTTTGACATCCGAAAAAGTCTAGAGGTCAAACTGCCTCCTGATGCAGTCACAGATTTTGTAGCAAACTTTGAAAATGTCTAATTAATTTCAAAAAAAAAATCCATGAAAATGATACCAATTTGGAAAGTTGTGGATGTTAGCTAGAGGATAAAAGTAATTCCAGAGCAGTTTAGGTAGCCCAAATCTCGAAATTCAATAGAACAGTAACTCAAGTCGGGTAAGGGTCCTGATCTAGATAGAATGTTCAAAAATTCATATCTCCCTCTCTAGACCTCCAAATGAGGTTCTTCTAGTTGGTGCAAGTCACTGGGAATGTCTAGTTTTTCTGTATAAAATTTCATGGTAATTGGACATCATTTGCCCTATGTGTGACAGAATTTAATTTTGGACCTGTGCTACAGTACCAAGGACCAAAACCAGAAAAATTTCCAATTTCGACAATTCGCCAAATATTCCAAAGACCTCCAAAAATTACCAACTTGAGCTTCTCAAAAAGGTCTCAATAAGCTCTAGATGCATGATGAATTTAAGACCAAGAAGAGCTCATTTGGATAAAAAGTGACATAGCCTCATGAAATGGTCATTTTTACTTCCTATCAAGAGTCACTATGAACCAAATGGCCTCTTCTTCAGTTTGGCACCTCTTGGGCAAGTTTCAAAACACAAATATTACTTGTAGAGACTACCCAAGTGATCCCAAATCTCATACATCTCATTTTGGTCTCTCAACATCTATTTATGCATAGTTACATCAAGCCATCCAAGAGCCAATTTGCACAATGCTATTGATTTAGTGTCATATAAAGTCTACATCATGTTCATACATCATTTTACACTTGTCTATGGTATTACATCACAAAAATATTACATACATTATTACTTTGACATTTAACCACCACTTAAAGTACATAATACACCAAAATAAATATGTTCAATGTCCTTGGCTTGTATCCCCTTGACTTGGAACACCATCTAGACAATTCAAGGGTAAGGGGGAAAGGGGAGTGAGATTCCAAGAATCTTAATAGCTCACACACCCATTCACACCACATTCAAGGCATACATACATCAAATTCATAACTATACAAGCATAAAGTGTGCAATAAATTCCATTCCATGCCACATTCACATGTCAATATCACTTTCATGCTCTAGGGACTTTTGGTTTAGCCTCACCCCATTTCTAGGACTTTTGGATTTGCCTCACTCTTGGCCTAGGGACTTTTGACCTAGCCTCACCCATTCAAGAAACTTTTGGCCTTGTCTCACCCATGCCATGAGACTTTTGGCATCTCCTCATCTTCATCAAGGGACTTTTGGCATCACCTCACCCTTATGAGCTCTTTCAACAACCATAGTCATTCAAGACAACACATTGGTACCAATGCACAACAAGGATCAAGTGGCATGTTATCAAGCATCAAGAATGCATGCAAGCACACTAAGATATACATATGCACACAAGAATGCAAAGAGAATGAGGTGGAAAACTACCTTTTTATTTATGCAAGCTCACTTTGCAATTTCCTTCCCCTCCTTGGTTGCACAAAAGCACTTAGGTGCAGTAGGGTTCTCTTAGGCTAGACATTACAAACATTACACAATTACACACTTGAAGCAAGCCAAGACATTAAACTAAAGTTTATTACACACTTGGTTCCATAATGGATATATTGGTTCTATAAATGGCCTATTGAAGCAACTCATATCATTCAAATGCTAGCTCCATTATCTTGTTATTTCTAGACTTCTTGGACTCATTTAAGGTCCTTGGAGCCATCATCAATTCAATTGCATCATTGGAAGACCAAGTTGCTTCATAAAGCACCATTATGGACACCATTGTCCTATCTCCCAATCCATGACTCCTAAATTTTTCCCAATGGTTCCTCCCATCTTCTAATACCATATGGAGTCCCAAATCAAGGCTAGAACAAATTAAAACACTCCCTAGCCCATTAAACCCCTCTTGGCCAAGACAAGTATGAATTTGGGTTTCTTGGAGTTTCAAAATTTTTCTTGATGGGAAAGCCACTTGGGAAGATTTCTAGGGGTCTCAGGAGCTCAAGGAAACATTTAAATAGCCAAGGAAGCATTCACACAAAATTAGATTTTGCAAAACCCTAGAAAGCACTACACTTTTCTAATTTATTTTATATTAGTTTTTCTTGTCATATTCTTAATCCTTGCACTCTTTTCCCTAGGTTGGTCCTGCCTAAAATCCAGCCCCTCCTACCCTATCCTAGGTTGGCCGAAACATACAAGAAGAAGGGACAAGAAGAGGCTACCATAGGAATGATATTTTACCTTGTTTTTCCTTAGTTTCTTGGATGTTTCTTCCCTTGGTTAGCTTCTCCTCTCCAAACACGAAATTTCCCTCCTTGGTCTGACCTCAAAACAGAACCAAATCATTAAAAAAATCCATGGAAAGAAAGGAGGAAGAGAGGAGAACAAGATTGGAGGAAGATGGAGCAAGAAAATCTATGAAATTACCTAGTTTCTCCTTGGATTTCTTCCTCTTTTTCTCCTTTCTTTTGGTGCGCCTAAGAGAGCTAAAGATTTTCTATATTTTGGGCAGAAAGGGTCATACTCATTAAAGAGGAGAAGAAGGGAGAAAAGTGTGGAACTCTTTAGAACATTCAAGAACCCATTTTTTCCAATTTGCCCTTTCGTAATGGTAATGTCTTTTTGGCTTTGTTTTAGCTCCATTTTTAGAACTGTCTTTTCCATCATAAAATTTAGGTTCCCAATTTAATAAAATGCCTTTGGAATCACTCAATTTGGAGCTAAAATCTTACCAAACGAACTGGTTAAAGTTCAGGTCAATTAACATTGAAAAACATACACCGGAGGGGCTTTACCTGGGGCTTCCCATAGTTTTTGGGACCTTTGAGAACCTTGGGCAACCCAAAAATTTTATTTAAAAAGCCCTCCTATGTAGTTTTCCAAAAGTTACACTTATTTATAAAAATGCCATTATGTTTCGTCAGTTTCCGTCACAAATTATTTCTCCATCCTAACTCTGTTTTTCTTTCCATCTGAACCTAGAATTATCATTTTTAGGAGTATAGGACTCTACTCAAAATTTTTGGGACATTATCTAGGTCATTTCAGAGGACTTACTTTTATATGGCTCATTTCGTCATTTTACGAAAATTACGTTCGTTGCACTTCCTCTTCCAATTTTGTTCTTCTCCCTCCAAGCTTCCTTTCTATGGTTTTGTTTTGAGTCTAGAAGAAGCAGGGATGGTTCAAATTTCTTAAGGAGAAGCAAGCCAAGAAGAAAGGCACTTGAAAGCAAGCTTGAATCCAAGGTAGTTTCTTATCTTTGTTGCTTCTTCTTCTTCCTTCTTTGTGCAATTTTTGGCCCAAACTAGAACCATATGGGGGGAAGATTTTCTGTCCAAAAACAAGAGAAGAACTAGGGTTTTAGATTATGGGAAAGTATAATATGCCAAGAAATTGTAAGAAAAACTAATGGAATTTAAGTTAGCAAAGTGTAGGATTCTTAAAGGGTTTGTAAAATTTGTTTTGATTCATGAATTTCTTAGGCTATGTAAGTGAGCTCCTAAGACCTTTAGGAAGCCTCCCAAATGGCTCTCCTATCAAGAAAAAATCAAAAGCTCCATGAACCCTCTTCCTTCTCTATGTTTCCGCAAAGACTATGTAAATAGGTTAGGAAGTGTTTTAAATCATTCTTGCCTTAGTTTGGGACTTCATATAATGGTAGAAGGTTAGAGGAACCCTTGGAAAAAATTTAGAAGCCTTGCATTAGAAGATGGGGTAATAGCTTCCATGATGGAGCTTATAAAGTAACACATGTCTAGACCCTTGCAAGTGAGTAGATGATGACTCCAAGGACCTTGAATGAGGTCAAGAGGCCTAAAATGAGAAGAGAATGGAGCCTAGAACTTGAATTATAAGGGTTGCATCAATAGGCCATTTATGGAACTATTATGTGAACTATGAAACCATTTATGTTTTTAAGAATAAGTGTAGTGTTTTGGCTTGCTTCAAGAGTGTAATTATGTGCTATTTATGATGTTTAGGCCAAAAGAATCCCAATACACCTAGGTATGCTTGTGAAATCAAAAAAGGGAAGGAGTAAGATTAAGGGAAGCTTGGATAAATATTAAGGTAGCTCTCCACCTCATTCTCTTTGCATTCTTAGTTGTATTTATGTCATTGTCTACATGTGTGGGCTTTTGTGACTTGAGAACATGCCACTTGATGCTTTGAAATTGCATTGGTACCAATATGTTGTCTTGAATGTCATTGATTGTGGAAATAGCTCATAAGGGTGAGGTGATGCCAAAAGTCCCTTAATGAAGGTGAGGAGATGCCAAAAGTCTCATGGCATGGGTGAGACAAGGCCAAAAGTCTCTTGGATGGGTGAGGTGAGGCCAAGTCAAAAGTCCCTAGGCCAAGGGTTAGGCAAATCCAAAAGTCCTGGAAATAGGGTGAGGCGAAACCAAAAGCCCCTAGAGCATATCCTTGAATTTAATGTAAATTAGTGGCATGGAAATGTGACCTTGCATGCTTTTTAGTTGTGTTACTTCCCATACTTATGTCTTTGATGTATATATGCTATGAATGTGTATATGAATGGGTGTGTAAGCTATTGAGATTCCATGAATCTCATTCCCCTTCCCCCCTTCATCTTAATATGTTTAGGTGGCACTGATGAAGCAAAGAATACAAGCCAAGGATATTGAGAAGCTACAATTTGACAATTATGTAGTTGTATTTGTAAATGAATGTCAAAGTGAACTTGTGCATGTTATTTTTGAGTTATAAACCATTGAGCAAATGTAATATGATGTATGGACCATGTGTGGCACAAAATCAATGCAAATAGGAAAACTTGACACTTGATGGCATGTATGTATTAGTGTATTCTTATATATGGAATGACCAAAATGAGATGTATGAGGTTTGAGACCAGTTGGGCAGTTCATAAAAGTTATATTCATGCTTTCAAGTTTGCCCAAGAGGTGCCAAGCACCATGGAGAGCCATATGGATCAAGTTGACACCTTATATGGTGCAAAAATGACCATAATGGTGAGCTAAAGCACAATCTGTCCAAATGAGCTCTTTTGAAATTTGGCATGCATCTAGACCTTGTTAAGAGATCTTTGGAAAGCTAAAGTAGGTAATATTTGGAGGTTTATAGAATTTTTGGTGAATTTTTGAAGTTGGCAAATTTTTTAGTTTTTGGCTCTGGTATTGTTCATATAGTCTAAAAATTGATCTATATCATTCATGGGGCAAATGATGTCCAATTGCTGTGAAATTTTATAGGAGAAACTAGACCTTCCCAATGACTTGTGACAACTAAAAGTACCTCATTTTGATGTCTAGAGAGGGAGATATGAATTTTTAAAATTTCTATTTTGTTCCAACACACATTCATACCTCCATCATTGTTCCATCAATTTTCAAGGTCTGAATGCTCTTGGATTGATGTGAAACTATTTTTTCCCTCTAGCTAACATCCAAAAATTTCCAAATTAGTATAGTTTGTATAAATTAGATTTTTTTTGAATTAATTAAACATTTTCAAAATTTATATTAGTAAGTTGTGTCAGTAACTCTAGACAGCCCGAACTTTGTGCCTTTTCTATTTTCAAACATGGTCTATATGAGATTTTCATTGCTAGGAATTATTTTTATGTAACTTTAACATCCATAGCTTTCTAGAAAGCTATGGTTTGCTTGATTTCAATTTTTTCTAGATTTAGTTATGATTTTCCAAAGTTGCTAATAGAAAATTGAAATTCTGACCTAAGGCAAAACATGAGTATTTGTGGTTTTTAGCTCTTGGTCTATGGTTTGTGCTAAGTTTTAAGATGTTTTTTATTTGTATGGATGGAAAATAATTAAATAACATTGCTGGTAAGTTTTCGGGGTCTACATATCAAAATTTAAATTTTTAACCCCGACGTAACTCCATTAAATCCATTATTTTTAATGTAATTTCTTGGAATTCCTTTATAATTGTGTAATCTACCATGAATGAGTAAGGTGATGCTAGAAATAACATGGTATGACAACTCTTTTTCCTACTCCTGGTAGCTAGCAACTTTTTTTAATGAGTTTTATTTGACGGGTCATTTGGTCCACTATGTCCGGACATAAGAGACTCCTCTCACCAAGCTTTACAGATATTTTAATATTATTATATTTCATATTCCTCATATTTAGTCGTAATGATAAATTAGTATAGGTAATTTTATGACTTTGGACCTTTTTTATATTAAGTGGGTTTAATTTAGATTAATAGACTTTAATTGCATTTTTATTATATTTATCCAATGGAGGCTCAATTATTTTTTAATTGTATTTTGCTGGATAGAAGATTCCAAAAAGGATTAGGTTAGAAGACTCCTATAAGGATTTAATATTATCTTATTAAGTTCTAAAAGGATTTGGATATTACTTCAACATTAGTATTAGATTTCTTATGGGAGAAGGCAACTTTGCCTATTTAAGGAGGAGAAGACATCACCATAGAACACACTCTATCTTCTCTAATTATTATTCTTATTTTCATCTTCTTCTATGGTTTGCTAACTTTCTCAGCAATCAGTCCAGAGTTCGAACCTAATAAGGAACTTAAGTCCATATTTGTATAGAACTCTAGTTTGAATTTTGATTTTAGAATGTATTTCATTTCTATTCTCTTTGTTTTCATGTAATTTATATTATTTTAGTTAGATGATTTTTGTGATATGAATTTTGATTCATTTGATTTATTTGAGAATGTGTTTTAATTTAATCAGTTGATTAATCAATTAAATTCATTCTGAACCACGTTAGGATTCTACGTGTGTATCTAGTCATACAAAATATTTTAACTTTGTATTATTGACATAAGTGCCGTTGCATTCTAATTAGCAATATGAACCAATTGAAATCTTGAACGATAGTTTAGGAACATTAATTGAAATAACCAAAGGATTAAAAATCAAATTAGAGGTATTTTTAGGTGACAAGGATAGGGAACTATCAGGGGAAGAATTCTGGATTGGTTATGCATCATTTTGCTTGGATTTTGTTTTGTTTTATTTTTGTTTATTGATTTACTATTTGGTTTAATTAGTGCAACTTCATATTTGAACCCTTGATCATCATAATTCTAGTTTTGTTACTCCTAAACTAATTGTTTTGATTAAAAGTTCCATGGGAGATGACCTAGTAGGCATTATACTGTAAAGTAGTGAAAATCACTAATCTTGCCCAATTTAACAACTGCGATTGAACATAAATTTATTTACCAAGATTTTGGCACCGTTACCAGGGAGCCAACTAATCACAATCAATTAGAATAGGAAATTTCTTAGTTTTAATTTTGATTTTAGCATCTTTACGTAGTATTTGTGGTCAATTTTTAGTGTTTTTTTATATTTTGTGATTGTTTTGAGCAATACCGATATAAGGGGTAAATAACTTCAATTGAATTAAAACTTGGTATATAGGTTCTACATATTGTGAGAAATCAAAATCATAGCATAGCTATATGTTAGGCCACTTTTTGGTCAAATTTCATCATTTAGATCACTTTTTAAATTCATTAATATAAGGTGCAGCTAATTCTCTAAGAGTTCTATCATTATTACCAACCATATTTACTACTTCAGAATCAGAGTCAAAATCCAAATTCAAATTCAATTAACAATTATTTTATATATTATTTATTATCTTAGAACCTAACTCAATAACTACAACTTCTTTAATTTTATAGTTTCTAAGTTATGTATGAAAACTCCTATTAATATCTAGATCAAACTTAATCAAATTTCTATTGGAGGATTTTGTCATACACCAAGAATGAATTAAAATGAAAAAGAAAACACCCAAAAATTACCAAGACAAATCAAAATAAATTCAGAAAAATTAGAAAAATTGCAAAAAATCAAAGTAAAAAATACTAAAAACCAATTACTGTGTATTCAATATCCTGAACTTGATGCTACTTTTAAACTTTAATTTGGATTAATACATTTGCTTCCAAAGTTCCATGGTCTTGCAAGTGAAGATCTGCATAAACATTTCAAAGAGTTTCATGTGGTTTGTTCCACCATCAAGCCACAAGGAGTTTTAGAAGAGCATATCAAGTTTAGAGCATTTCTTTTCTCACTGGATGGGCTGGCCAAAGATTGGCTTTATTATCTTTAACTTTAAGCTATTGCTTCATGAAATGAATTGAAGAGGATATTTCTAGAGAAATTCTTCCTTGCCTCAAGAACTGCTGCCATCTAAAAGGAGACTAGTGGTATTAGATAGATGAATAGAGAAACATTGTATGAGTACCGGGAGAGGTTTAAAAACTATGTGTAAGCTATCCTTACGATCAGATTAGTGACTAACTTTTGATTCAATACTTTTTTGAAGGCTTACTACCCATGGAAAGAAGTATGGTTGATGCAGCTATAGGCGAAGCATTGGTTAACAAAACTCAGCTACAACCAGAGACCTCATTATAAATATGGCATAGAATACACGACAATTCAACACCAGAATAAACACACCAAGTAGAGGTGTAACACCAGATTTTCATAAAAATGATAGAAAAGGGTCAGATATAAAAGAAAGTTCTCTAAAATGAATCAGTTAAGGTCAAATAAAATTAGGATAAAATTCTAAATATTAGAAAATGAGAAATCAAGGCTTAAGATACCCAAAAATTGAAGTTGGAATGGCTAAAGAAAATTTGATGAAATGTAGTGGTATTTTCGTAATTTTGGGTAACTTTTAGAAAACTCAAAGGAGGAATCTTTAAATGGAAAATTTGAGTTTTCTAAGATTCTCAGAGTGTAACAACCAACAAAAAAGAAAAAGAGAAAAAAAGAAGAAGAAAAGAAAAAGCTGAAAAATTTTCGAAGTCCTGAAATTTTCTAAGTCTGCTAGCTATAACGAGAAATGGCCTAGCTATAGCGAATGTACCTGTTCGCTATAGTGAGAAATAGTCTGGCTATAGCGAGAATGCCTTTTAAATATAGCGAGAATGCTTCTAACTATAGCGAGTGCGGGCATCCCATACAAAAACTAGGGGGTTCCTCGCCATAGTGCATGTCGTAACGAAAACAGGGGTCTAGGACTGATACGTGCTCGCTGTAGCGAGGGTTATTCTTCCTATAGCGAGGGTTAGTCCAGAAAAGCGTGAAAAAGGGAGAATTTGACTTCTTAAGGCATCCAAATCCATTCCTTTTCTTTTAATCGACCTAACATTTGACCAAAAGAGAGAAAAGGGCTGTAGAGAGAGAGAGAGACCAAGAAAAGGAAGGAAGAACAAGGAAAAGGTAAGCAAGCTTGAGATTTCCTTAGTTTTTCTTCTTAGAATCTTGTTCTTCTCTCTTTGCCTTATCTTTCTATAGTTTTGGTTATTGAATTAGTTGGGTTTTGGGCTTGGTTCAGAAGAGGGAAAGTGGAAAACCACTCTTGAAAAAGGTTAGAACTCATGTAGCTTTACTTCCTTGTTTTCCCTTGGTATGTTGGTTCTACCAACTTGAGATCATGAGAGAGAGGAAGAGTTGGTGAAATTCTAGAGAGAGAAAGAACCCCTAGTTTCTTATATGCTTGGTAGGGTTTGCTATAAAGAAACCCTTAGCTTTATGAATAAATGTTGAGTTATGAGAGAGTAATTCCATGCTCTTGTATGTCTAGGCTCAAGAGAAGCACTTCCATCTAATTGTGATTGTGAAATCAAGAAGGGAGAAGACAAATTGAAAGGGGAGGCTTGTGTTAGCCTATAAGGTAGCTCTCTCCCCCTTCTCTCATGCATGGATGTGTATTTAGCTTGTTTTAGAATGTGTGTATGTGTATTTTCAAGTTATGAAAAGTATGCTAGCATGCCTTTACATGTCATGATCCTTGATGCTATGTTATGTGTTAAATGAATCCATGATGTTTTTATGAGTTTGCTTAAGTGTGGAAAGGCCAAGAACTCTTCCCTTGGGTAAGGATGAGCCAAGAATTCTCGAGCTTGGTTGAAACAAAGCAAAGGGTCTCCCAAAAGCAATGTGGACTCCCAAGAATATGGTTGAGTCCAAAGTGCTCAAGAATGGGTGAGGCAAGTCCAAAATCTATGAGGAGAAGTGTGAGGCCAATCCAAACACTTGGTGAACCCTTGAATGTCTTGTATGCTTGATTCATATGCCAATGTTGCTTTTAAAATGTCCATGGCTTCCACTTTTCCATACATGCATTTGAAAAGCTTACTTTGCACCTATTATATATGATTGAATGGAAGATGAGCTATTAGAATTCTTTGAATCTCACTCCCTTCTCTCCACTATCCTAACATGCTAGGTGGACCAAGTGAACAAAGACATGGGAGCCACCAAGCTTGAAGCTAGGGAAATCGATAAAGGATTTGTGAAATAGCTATTTTGTCATGATTTTGTTGTTAAGAGATGTAATCTAATGATGTACATGGAGTGTATACTTATGAATACTTGTAGATGGATGTACTTATTGTATATGTATGAGAATTAGAACTATAGTGCATGATGTAGCAAGTTTTTGGTATGAATAGCAAAATCTTGGCATTATGTACATGATGTATGTTTTGGTGTGGGAGAGTGAGCTTTGCAAATCTAGGTTGTTAGATATTTGAGCCATGTTTGATACCCTATGTTGATGCTTTCTTACATGCTCATAGAACCTTAGGAGTAGGAGAAGCAAATTTGAACCCTTGGAGCCCTCTTTAACAAAAAAATTGACACTTTTCCCCATTATGTCAAAGTCTAACCAAATGACCTCTTCTTGACTGAAAATTTGTCATGTGATTAGATCTTGCCTAGAGCTTTCTGGGAAGCTAAAGATTAGATCATTTTGAGGTCTGTGGAATTTTCTATGATTTTTCAAAGTTGGTATCATAATTTCATATTTGCACAAGTATTGTTCATTTGGTCAGTTATGTAATTGTGTCATCTGAGGGCAAAACGTGGTCCAATGACTACAAAATTTTATAGAAAGAAACTATACATTCACAGTGACTTGTAGCAACTAGAAGCACCTCATTTGGAGGTCTAGAGAGGAAGATATGAGTTTTTAAAGTTTCTTCCCAGTATCAGTCATCTTGCCTGACCAGAAGTACTGTTCTATCGATTTCTAAGAGCTTGGCTTGATGAACTGATCTGGAAATATTTTTCTTCTCTAGTTAACATCCATAGATTTCCATATTTTTATCATTTACATGTATTGGATTTTTGTGGAATTAGTTGGACATTTTTGAAATTTATATCACTAAACTATGACAACATCAGGACCCAGTCCGACCTCCAGACCAATTCACGTGTCAAACATCCTATATGTGGGATTTTATTACTTGTACATATTTTTACCATGAAGTATACATCCCATTCTTTCCAGAATGTCCAAGATTGAATGTTTTTGATTTTTTTAGATTTAGTTATCATTTTCCAAAATTTGCCCAGAAATAGGGCCAAGTCTGGCCGAAAATGAATATACATGTCCCATATCTCTTTTCGGTTTCCATGAGTTGTAGGCAAGTTTTTATGATACAAATGAGTTGTAACAATGCAATTAAATATGAGGAGGCATAGTATGAGCTCACACGGTCCACGTGACACCGAAATGAATTGCTAGATATGATGCAACGCAAAAATATTCATTACCTCCCCTTGCGCTTTTATGAGAAACCCACATCCTCCATGATAGTAAGTCATTGAAAGGCATGAGATGAGCTATAATTTATGGTGTTACATAGAGGCTCTAAAACCTATAGGGACCCCTAAAATAGTTAAAACCCCTCCGGCTTATATTTTAAAATATTGGTGGACCAGAACTTTGAACCTTTCATTTGGAAAGGTTTTTAACTCGATTTGAGTGATTCCAAATGCCATTTATAAGTTAGAAAATCTAAATTTTATGATGGAAAAGACAATTTTTGAAAAGGATTTGAAATGATCCTAAAACAAAAAAGCCAAGAATAAAGGACAAAATTAGCATTTTGAAAAGCTTTTTAAGGATTCCTAGCTATATATAGGTGGCGCCCCACTTCCCCCTCACTTTTGGCCAACCTAATTTCTGCTTAAAACTAGGAAGAATTTTTGCTAAGAAGGGCACACAAGAGGGAGCTTTAAGAGAGGAGAAAAACCTAAGAAAAGGTAAGAAAATCTTTAAAATTTCAAGCTCCTTCATTTAGCAAACTTGTTCTCCTCCTTCTCTTCTTTCTTTCCATGGTTTTGGTGTATAATTTGGGTTTTTTTTAGCCATATTCAGAGGGGATAAGTTCAAAATTCCAAGGAGGAGCCAAAGTAAAGGAGAAAGCTCTTGAAAAGGCTAAAGAATCATGATATTTTCATGGCTTTCCTTACTTCCTTCTTCTTGATTCTCTATGGAGTAGTTTCAGCCTCCTATAGAACCACCAAGAGGGACTAAAATCTGACCTAAACCAAGCATGAAACCTAGGTTTTTAAGGGTAAGAAACAAGTAGATGCAAAAAGATTTCAAAAAGAACTACTAGAAATTAGGTTTCCAAAACCTAGGGTTTTTATTGCACCTTGGTATGTATGAAGCTTTCTAGTGCTATTTCTAATTGTCTAAGAGTATATATAGGTTCTTGAGACACCTAGAAAGCTTCACATATGCCATTGCCTTCAAGAAAACAAAGCTAGCTCAATGGGTCCAAAAATGGGTGCATGTCTCGGCCTAGAAAAGAAGTACCTAGGGAGAGTTTTAAATTTTTCTAAGGGTAGAAAGAGACTAAATATGATAGAAGAACATCAAAGGAAGGCTTGAAAAACCCTTGGGAGTGAGTTTGTGATGACAAAATGTGATGGAAGTGTAGGCTCCATAATAAGACTTAAAGAAGTAACTTGTGTTTAAACCCTTAGGAATGGGTTTATGATGACTCCAAGAGGCTTAAATGGAGTCAAGAGACCTAGGTGGAAGGAGAAAAGGGAGCTAAGATCTTGAATTCTAACACTTTCTTCATTAGCTCTTATATGAAGCCATTATGTAACCCTAAAACAAAGTGAGCTTCCATAGAGAGTGTGTGATACTAGAGCTTGCTTCCATGATGTAATTGTGTCTTATTTGATGTGTCTAGGCCAAAGGAATCAAGTTTCACCTAGTTGCAAGTGTGTGGCCAAAAAGGGGGAGGAATATCCAAGAAAAAGGTGTTGAGTTCTTGTTTCAAGGTAGCTCTCTAACCTTTCTCACATGTATAGCATGGTTATTTTCTTGTCATTGAGTGCTTGTGTGTATATTTGAGCCATGAAAAATGTTTCTAGCTAATGTTTCATATTATGGTACCATTATGTGTTGTGAAATGAGTTTATAATTGCATTATGGTTTGCATGGGTTTAGTTATTCCAAAAGTCCCTTGGCAAGGGTAAGGATGAGCTAAAAGTCTTAAAAAGAGTGAGGCTTAGTCAAAAGTCTCTTGAAAGTGGGTGAGACAAATCTAAAAGTCTCAATAAAGATGGATGAGGCTAGACCAATGCCCTTGAGAGCTTATGCTTGTTATATATGAGTTTATGTGACAAAGAAAATACCTTATACATGTTCACTAGTTGCTTGAATATCACACATGCATTCATTAAATTGTTTATATATCCATTATATATGTTTGAAAGGGTAAAGAGCTATTGGGATTCTTTGAATCTCACTCTTCCCCCACACATGTCTAACTATGTCTAGTTGAACCAAGTGGACAAAGAAATAGAGGCCAACAACCTTGAGAAACAAGATTTTGACAAAGAGATAGAGAAATGGCCTTTTTGTTTGTATTTTGATGTCAAGAATTGCACCATGAGATGTATATATGATGTAAACCCGCAAGCATGTTCTAATGTATATATAAATTGTGTGTGTATCAATGTGGGAGCTAGATGAATGAGAATGTGAGATTTTGCCATTTATTTGCCTTTATGGAATATGATGTACTTGTGTATGTATACATGTGGCAAGGTGAGATTAAGCACCATGAGGATTTGGATCATTTGGCATGCTTTTATATATGGTATTTATGCTTTTAAACTTGCCCAAGTGGTTGTGGAAATTCAAGAAGAGCTTTTGGCATCTTAAAATCCCATTTGAGACTTTAAATTTGACCATTTTGTGTGTTAACCAAAGTGTGACCAAATGAATGAATTTTTCCATGAAATTTGGCCAACAAGTAGGTCTCATCTAGGACTTTCCACAAAGTGAAATATCACTCAATTTGGAGCTCTAGAGGATTTCTTATGATTTTTCAAAATTAGACAAATTATGTAAAAATGGTATGGTTACTGTTTATTTGGTTAGTTTACTTCTCTATATCACATGTGGGCCAAATGAAGTCCAATACTCATGAAATTTTATAGGAATAAAATAGACATCATAAGTTTTCGATACCCAACAAGAACACCTCATTTGGACATTTGTAGAGGGAAAAATAAAATTTTGAAGTTGCATGATTGTACTAGTAATGTAACCTGACTTGAGTTACTGTTTCATCAATTTTTGTAAGTTTAAGGCCATGGCATTAGTATTGAATTATTTTTATTAAAAGTAGACATATAAATACTTTTAGAATGGTATGGTTTACTTGATTTTAATTTTTTTAAAATTAGTTATGAATTTTCAAAATTCGTATCAAAAGGCTAGAATCTGAGCTTGAGAGCAAATCATTGATTTTATGAGATATAGCTTAAAACCCGAGCTTCTTGAGATATTTGTTAATGGTTATGACTTGTATGGATGTGTTATGAAAAGAAAATGATATTGATGAGTTCATATGATCCATGGGGCATAAATTAAAGAAATGAGACCTTACGTAATGCAAATAAATACCCTTAAATTTATTGCCTTTTTCACGTGAAGTGTATGGCTTCTTGCATTTGTGCTCTAATCCATATGAAATGCATTGAGATGGATGATGAGACCATGGTATAATAGCTAAGAGGTTAAGGTATTACAAGAGGTGTCAATGAAATCTATGCCACTCATATGGATTAACAAAGAATAGAAAATAAACTTGAGGAGTTGGCTTCCATGGTCAAATAGCTAAAACTCAGGCGAAGACAACCTCAACAACTCCCTACACCTCTATGTGGCATTTGTTCGTTAACCATACATGCCACAGATCAGTATCCCTAATTGTAAGATAATATAAAATCATGTGCTGGCATCTTCCCTGGTAGACTTTTACAACAACAACAAAATAGATACAACACTTATGTAGTAACATACAATTTTAGATGGAGAGATCATCCAAATTTAAGATATGGTAGTGGGTCTAACCAACAACAACAGTAACAAAAATTCAATGCCCCTGGCCTAAACAATCAATAGCCTAGAGACAACCCATGCAACAGATGAACAAGTCAGATCCAAGTCTAAAAGATATAGTGAAGTAGTTGGCAACAAATACAATCTAATTCTAACAGCAAACAGAGACAACAATCCAGAGTTTGGAGACCCATATTGGCCAACCTGCAACAAATATTAATAAGTTGAAAAGTCAAGGTTCTAGCCAATTACTCTCACATCCTGTGACTAACCCAAGGGGCAATGTCAATGCAATAACTTTGATGGGCGGTAAGCAAGTGAATGGGTCCATCACACCTCCAACAGAAGTGTTGCATGTAACACCCCAAAATTTGTTAAGGTACTAATCATAGATTTGGATTAATTAAGAATAATTAATATGGAATAATCAGGTAAGTTAAGTGAATGGAAATTTTGGAGAGATAAATTATTAATATGAGTTTGAGATTTAATTGGGATAGAAACTTCATCTAGGCTCAAATTAATGTAGGAGATCATGATAAGAGGCTAATGGAGGCCCAATAAGTTAGGTGCAGACCTAATCTGATTCAATGTGATAGAGGCCCAAGATCTACCTTTTATAGGCTCTTATAATTGGCCCAACAATCTTTGTGCAGACCCAAATCCTTTGAGCTCTTAAAACTTGGCCTAACCCAATTAAAACCCAGTAACCTAACATATGAAAGTTGCCCCAAAAAAGCTTAAATCTGAAGCCCATTTGGAGTTGGATCTTTGGAATAGCCCATAACCCATAGAAAACCCAACTTAAACCCTAAAAACTAACCTAGCCACCCCCCATTCTACAGAACCACAAGGAACACACACAAAATTTAGAGGTCCAAAGGAGAGGCTAGGGTTCTTGGCATATTTCCACCATTTGCCACCTCTAAAGCAAGATTCAGCCAAGGTAATAATTATATAACTTAATCCTCTCATCTTTCTCTTTAATTTGACCTAATTAATGATCCAATTAGAGCACTTTCACCTATACCCAAAATCTAAAACTTTCCATTTGATGTTTCCATGGTGAAATTTCGTAGGTTGAGGTTAGGGCTGACATTAGGTAAGTATAAACTCTTCTTTTTGAGGTATTTTCTGCTAGTTTGAGACCTCAATGATTGGATTATAGTATGGGTATTAATTTTTCACGAATTTACTTAGGATTTAGGGTGATATATTGAAGTTTCTGGTAGAGGACACCTCCATTCCAAATTTTGGGAATTAGTAGTGCCTGAGGAGATTTTTGTACTACTGGTAGTTTTTGCAAATTTGTCTATAAGTGAGGTAACTGGGACTATATTAATTCCATGCATATATCTACTCTAATTTCGTATTTGTTATACATGAATGATTTGAAATGCTAAATAAATTGGTTGGCTATCTATTGTATTGTACTTGGACCTTATGAGTCCATGGTGGAGCTATGGTACAGCTGCCACCTGTGCATGTGCTTCGATCGGGCATTGGGTTATGATCAGACCTCGAATGCACTAAGCCCTGGTTGTGCTCATTATGGAGTTGGTGCCATGTACGGGCCTCTCCCGATGTTATTAGCCTCTAACATGTGAATGTGTGATTATTGTATGGAATGGTAATCATTGATAGCCTAATTACTTCATTTGCTAATATGACTGATGTAATTTCGATACTCATCTTATTTTATGCTCATATGATAATTGAATCAGAATATATGAATGAAAATTGCTCTGATTACTAAGATTTGCATCTCACCCCATTTCATAGGGTAAATATTTTAGGTGAAGGTTCTTCGAGTAAGGATAAAGGTAAGCAAGTGGATGAACATCTATGAGCTAAGGCCTGGTGTGGGGAGCTACACTTGGTCTGAGTGGAATAGAGTAGATGCTAATTTTGTTAAGCTTTATATAGCATCATCATGTATCTGTATTGCCAGGTGTAGGAATTTGTATTTTGATAACATAGAATGTAACCAATGAGAAATAGGCTTCATATTAGTTATTGATGGATGTATGAGTTTATGACACTTATTATGGCTTGTAAACCTATGTTATAACTGACTATTTAAGTAATGAAATCATGTGATATATTGATTGTGGATTTGAGCTAGCAATTTTTGAATTATCCAATGAAAACATAATTGAATGACCATTGTGAGAAATTTATAAATTTGCTAATATAAGACCAATGAATGAGTACGAGAACCCACCTTTAAATATGGGATGGCTAATGATATAATGGTTATGACAAATCAGCTAGATAGATGCTATTAGAATCTCATAACAAGTGGGAGAGTGGCCCTAAAGAGCCCCTAGATAGAGAACGGGAGTGTATGGAATGAATTGTGAGGATTTGAGTTGCTAGAGGAAACCGCGCCGCGGCCAAGAATGCTTCACCGTGGCCAAGGGAGTGACAGAACCGAGGAGCGCCGCGGCATGATACGTCTTACCATGGCATAGAGTGAAAAAATTGTCCAGTGAGAAATAGTGAGTAACCTCGCCATGGCGACGCATGTTAAGCCGCGGTGAGAATTCAAGGGAATTAAATTCAGTGTCCAGTAGCTAATCCCACTGTGGCGTAATGGTATCTTGTCATGGCGAGAATTGAAGAATTTCAAACAATAGCTCTAGGAGGCGATTTTGCCACAGCGCCATGTAGCCTCACCGCGGCAAAAATTTTGCGAGTTGCCCAATAGGATTCCTAAAAGCAAATTCGCTGCAACGTGAAAGGTCGTGATCGCGGCGTAAAATGAAAATTTTAGTTTTGTGTTCCAATAGCCAACTTAGCTGCGGTGAAAGTCCCTAAACTCACCCTTCTAGCTTAGAAACCTTGAATTTTTCTATGATGACCTTAAGGAATGACTTAGAAGTACTTATAAAGGGTTTTTGGGAGTCGAAAGTCAATGGATGATAAATCAAAGAGGTCTTTAATAAGAAGATTGATACCACCAGTGTACTTGGATGGTTTGATGGTTTGATGATGACCCTATAAGATCAAGGTTCAAATTTCTCTAGATTTTCATGTTGTATTAAATTGTGATAATTCCAAACCTTGATTATTAATTATTAATTGCTTATTTAACTATAATTACCATGATTAGAGGTTAGGGTCGTCACACTATAAAAGAAGGAAAGTGATAGAAAACAACAGCCCTTGTCAATCCAAAGCAAGAACATCATAGAAAAGGGAGAGAATTCCACATACACCAAACCTCTTCCATTCCCCTACCAAATTATACAGTTTAAGAAAATCATAATGGCTGAATTAGATAGGGCAATTATGGAGACATTTAGAAAAGTGGAAGTAAATATCCCTCTTTTAGAAGCAATCAAATAGATTCTAAAATATACAAAGTTTCTTAAATAACTTTGCACATATAAAAGGAAGTTGAAAGGGAATGAGAGAATCAACATGGGGAGAAACATATTAGCTTTAATTTAACCAGTTATCCCCACTAGATGCAAAGATCCTGGCATATTCCCCATTCCTTGTACAATAGGGAATATGCAGTTTAATAATGCTATATTAGATTTATGAGCTTCCATTAATGTAATGCCTAAGTCTGTGTATTCCTTTATGTAGATTGGAGAATTGAAGCTGACGGGAGTGGTTATTCAGTTAACAAATAGAAGAGCATCTTACCTTAGAGGAGTACTAGAAGACGTTCTAGTAAGGGTAAAAGATTTAATTTTCCCTATTGATTTTTATGTTTTGAATATGGAGGATAATAATATATATGGACATGCACCACTGATTCTAAGTAGACCGTTCTTGAAAATTGCTAAAACAATAATCAATGTGCATGATGTTACTTTATTAATGAAATTTGGTGGTGAGGTTGTTCATTTTAATATTCTTGATGCCATAAAATATGATAGACTTGTTAGTTGCTTATGCTTGTGTGGACATGGATACTAACATGGTTGCATTTATAAATGTAATTCAATATTCAGAATGTTATAATGTACTTGATAAATGTACTACTTGTTTTGAAATTGATGCATACTTGAATTTTGATTCCATTTCTTATTTTGATCTCAATTCTATCAATTTACTTGATACTATTTCCTTTTTTGAAAAAAACAAACAAGTGGAGGCTGTCG
This sequence comes from Erythrophleum ivorense, assembly GCA_026724425.1. NCBI lineage: Eukaryota > Viridiplantae > Streptophyta > Magnoliopsida > Fabales > Fabaceae > Erythrophleum > Erythrophleum ivorense. Next base: position 14,144 of record JAIUCV010001755.1, on the reverse strand, counting down.
TACATTTAAATTCACAAAGATTGGTACCTTCCATACAGCAACCACCTACACTTGAACTTAAATCTTTACTCGACAATCTCAAATATGCTTTTCTAGAAGAAGAAAATAAATTACTAATAACAATAGCAAATAACCTTCCACCTAATCATGAACTGAGGTTGTTATAATTGTTAAGTGAAAAGAACAGAGCAATAGCTTAGACATTGGCAAACATTCTAGGGATTAGCCTTTCCACATGTATACACAAAATTTTATTAGAGGAAGGAGCCAAACCAATGAGGCAACCCCAGAGAAGACTTAATCCCACAATCTTAGATGTTGTAAAGAAGGAGATAAGTAAATTATTGTTAACTAGTATTATTTACCCCATATTTGATAGCAAATGGGTGAGTCCAGTGCAGGTGGTCTCCAAGAAAACACGTATCACAATGGTGTCCAATCAAAAGAATGAACTTATTCTTATGAGAGTTTAAAATAGTTGGAAAGTTTACATTGATTACAGAAAGCTGAATTAGGCCACTAGAAAGGACCATTTTCCTCTTTCTTTCATAGATCGAATGTAACACCATAATTTCCTAACTTTACCTTATGTTATTTCCAAGTCTCATGTTATGGAATTCACAAGAATACAAGAAAATAACATACAAAAGTGAATATTTTAGCGTTACGCCGCGTATAAATTTTTCATTTGGTATCCTATGGACTATGTGAGCTCTCATGTATCACATTTTCATATTTAATTACATAGGTACAACTCATTTCCATCCCCAAAATTACCCTAGAGCTCGTGTATGGCAAGGGGATACATAAAATTTATGTATTGCAATTTCGGCCAAAATTTTTCCTTTTCTATCACAAACTTTGAAAAATCATAACTAATTCTAAAAAAAATCAAAATCATGAATTCTTTACCATTATGGAAAGCTACAAATGTCTACTTTATGATAAAAATACGTCCAGGTCATGAAACACAACATAAGAGACGTTTGACATTCAAAAATATGTAGAGGTTTGACTGGCTACTAGTACTATCACAGGTTTCTGCTAAAAAGTTCAAAAATATCTAATTAATTCCAAAAAAATCCAATCCATGCAAATGATACCAATCTAGAAATCTATGGATGTTAGGTAGAGGATAAAAATAACTTCAGACTAGTCTAGGCATGTCCAGGCATCTAAAACGAATCAAATAGTACCAGAGGTCTGTTTGAATACCTGCTACTAAATAGAAATTTTAAAAATTCATATCTCCCCCTCTAGACATCCAAATGAGGTGCTTCCAATTGGCACAAGTCGCTGGAAATGTCTAGTTTCTCCCTATAACATTTAGGACATCATTTGTCCCCTGAGTAATAGAATTCATTTTTGGACCAGTATGCCTAACTAATTTTAGAAAATTTCCCAACTTTGAAAATTCATCAAATATTCCATAGACCTCCAAAAAATTCTGCACTTTAGCTTCCCTAAAAGCTCTCAACAAACTTTAATTGTGTGTCATGTCTCAAATCCATAAGAGTTCATTTGGATAAAAAGTGGTATAGGTTTTCAATATAGTCAATTTTTGCTCCATATAGGATACCGAAGTATCCAAATGACCTCTCTTGATGTTTGGCACCTCTTGGGCAAGTTTAAAAGCATTATTATGACTTGTATGAATTACCCAAATAGTTACAAACCTCATGCATCTCAATTTGGCCATTCGACTTCCATTTATATACAATTATACAAAGCCATTCAAGCAGCCAATTTGCCATAACATACTCAATTTACATTCTAATGGTCACATAACATAATTGACAATTGTGTCACGTAATCTCAAATAAAACTAGGTAGACAGATAAAATTTGCAGGTAATGGTACAACTTAGGTCATTTCCTAAGGAGTTTGTACCTTAATTTGTTTATGAAAGAATGTTCCAAGTATTACTGAATGAAAATTGTTTAGGGGGTTTTAGATTACTAAAATTTAATTGAACTAAATTTTAAATGACAAGAATAAAAAACTTAAGACTAAATGTAGTGAACAATCAAGAAAATGTGGCAGCTAGCCTTTAGATGGACTCCCTAGAATTCAATTATCCTTGCTCCCTTTTTAGTATACAAATTTGGATGTAATTTCTTGCTCATTAGTGTATTCCCTATAAAAGCTCTTGAATGACCATCCAAGATTCATTTCATCAATTATTCAAGGAATTTGCAACCATAACAAACCTTGAAAAATTAATTAATTGAATTAAGAACAAGAACACACTATAACCAATCCTAATTAATCAATAAAATATGCTGCACAATCCACTTAAGATGCTAATTAACTAATTAGATTAATGAATTCCTCAACAATTAATTGCACAAAAAGTCTAGCCACTTAATCCAACAACCATTGCATCAATTGGCCTATAATCAAGAGGAAATTAAAAGTAATTTGCACAACACTAATTCTAGAATTTTCACAAACATGTAATGATCACAATTAACATTCCAAAGATCAAATTATACTCAATCCACAAATCAAACCAATCTAGTAATTTCCAACAATTAAATTCCTAAATTAATAAACTAGACCTAGTCAAATTAATAAAAGAATTAATGCTGGAATTAAAAGAATAAGCAAAGAAATTTTTATCCAATTTAGTGAGGAAATGTGGAGCTCAAATCTGCATCTGGGAGTCTTCAATCTTCAGCTAGCCACCAAGGATGATTCAACTGCCATGGAGAGTTTAAACGGAAGAGAATCAATGGAATGAGCAGCAGCCATGGAGAAACCGATGAGAAAATGCTTCCCTTTGCCTCTCTGGAGCTCTAGCCTTTATGTCGTCTAATCGCCCTTCCTTCCCCAGCTCACTCTCTTGCGTTTATCTTCCACTGAATGTTTACACTGTACATGTTTTCTTTTTTTCACTCGATCTCTAGCTTATGCTTCATTAATACACATCAGCCCACAGCTCATTCACCTTGCAATTACTCCCACGTCAGTCAGTAGCTAAATTCCAGCTTATAATTCATTAAAATCTCACGTGCTTTTCTTTCTAGAACCCTTAGCTGCTTCTGACATGGATGAATTGATGCATGGACTTCCTTCGTGATTCTTCAACAGCCATGTTCTGTCTGTGTGCATTTCCTTTCATCTCCTCACATGGCTTGCATGTATTTCATTTAATTTTGTCCACATGCTCAGCTACTTATTTCTTTTCTTGATTGCCTGTAGCTTTATTTGCGTCATTTCCACGTGATTTGTAGCTTCCAATCCAACTCGTGCAAGCTTTGTTAATACACGTCAACCTATACTCCTCAACTCACGTTATTATTTTTCTCCCACCTCCAGCCTATGTGTGGTTCTTCCACATGAAACTCTCCCACGTGGCTTCTTAATGTGTTTTTAGCCTTACCAAGCCCATAGCATTTCTTTTTCCTCTCTTGTGAACCAGTAGCTTTGTGTCGCTGAAGAAGAACATGGCTTACACTCTTCTTTTTCAAACCAGAACCTACTCAACCTGTAGCTGGTTCTTCTTTCATTCTGCAGCTCATTCCACGTGTTTTACTTCTTCGTGTTTGTTTATTTCATTTCCTCCTGCATGTAAAGCCTTCCTCATCCCATAAACCTGTGGAAAGTTCGTGTTCCTTCTCCTCCTCTTTTGCATGTGGCTTGTTGTATCTTCCATGTATGCTTGTTAAGAGTTTCCATGTCAACTCTTTTAACTCTGTTCTGCCCACGTTTTAGCTTCCTTTTCCTCTCAAGCAGTGGCATATTCTGCTTCTTAAACCCTTCGCATTGCTTCACTTGATTGCCCATAGCTTTATTTGCAGCTTAAACTCCTTATATAGCTCATCGTGTGTTCCTTCATCCATCTTCTTCTCACATGCAGCTCTCTTCTTGATGTTCACTTGCTTCCTCTGTTCTACATCACTTCCCACATATTTCTTCCTCATATTTTTCCTCTCAAACTTCTCTTTTCGACGTAGAATCCAAGCTTCTTTCTCATTTAGATATGGCAGCTACTCATGAGTGTTACTTACACGTATGATCTACTAGACAAATGCTACATGAATGAAGGGAATGGTGCATGCCTTTAACTTGAGCTGCCTTCTATCCAAAAATCCCTCATTTCTAATTGCAAAATGTGGCTTTTCCTCTTTTGAAATCTTGGCCCTTCAATTGATCTTGTAACCTTAAATTCTTCTTCAAATTTTCTTTCCACCATTAAAAGTTAATGTGAGACTCCGTAGAAACCCGTTCTAGGAACCCCCAATGACACGGATCAGTGATCAAAATTTGGCATGAAGCACAAGAACAAGTAAATAGACAAATCTGGACAACAAGGAACAAAGAACAAAGAAAGGAACAAAGAAGAAGAAGAAGAAAAGATGTTAGTCAATGGAATTGAACCCTAAGAGAACCCATTTCTTAGAACCCTAATCCGAGATGCCACAAAGGAAACCACTCCATTGATAAGTCAAAGATTTTCTCTAGCACACAAAGGCCACAAGAGAAACCTCACAAATCAGAAATGATTCTAAAAAGATAATTCATTCAATCTGCCATTCTTGGAGTACAAGTGGGCCTTATATAAGCATTTGAAAAATAAAACCCTAAACACAGAATAATTCCTAGGTGGCACCTTTTACATGACAGGAAAAATAAAAGAAATTTAAATAAAACAAATTCACCAAGAATGGTGCCTAAAAATTTGAAACAGCAACATTCAAATTAAAACAAAATAAAACTAAAAGAATTTTGTGGAAAATGGCTAGACTCCTTCAATTAGGCTCCCTTTAGGCTTGGGCTAGCATTTTGTAAGAATAAAATAATCTTTATGCCATTTTGTTCCTTTTGGGCTTCATATTCAGCTAAGACTATAGGCTCCAAGTTCATTAGTTTTTGGATCACTCCATTCAAGGCTTCTTTCATAGCTTTGGCTCTTGATCTTGTGCATGGGCCTCCCATACCTTGCAATGGATCTTTAGTTGGCCATCTTTTAGAGTCACGTCCAGCCCTTTTATTTCCAAGTTCTTGATTTTGTTCAAGCTCTTTCAAGTCTCTTAGCTCACCTCCATCATTCCCTCCCTTCTGAAAAGGATTCGTCCTCGAATTTGCAATATCAAAAAGAGAAAGGTCAGCCACATTGAAAGTTGCGCTTACATTCCCATAAGAACTAGGTAAATTAATTTTATATGCATTATCATTTATTCTTTCTAACACTTGGAAAGTACCATCGCCTCTTGGGTGTAATTTGGACTTCCTTTGTTCAGGAAACCTTTCTTTCCTCAAATGAACCGACACCCAATCTCCTGGTTCAAAGATAACCTTCCTTCGGCCTTTATTAGCATGTTGAGCATATTGCTCATTCTTGCGCTCAATGTTCGCCTTAACCTTATCACGAAGATCCTGCACAAACTTAGCTTTCTTTACACCATCAAGGTTAGCAAACTCATTACAAGGCAAAGAAAGTAAATCCAAGGGAATCAAAGGATTAAAACCATATACAATCTCAAAAGGAGAAAACTCAGTTATAGAATGCAAGGCACGATTATATGCAAACTCAATGTAAGGCAAACACTTTTCCCAATTCTTTAAATTTTTTTGAATTATAACACGCAATAAGGAAGAAAGTGTTCGATTCACCACTTTGGTTTGTCCATCCGTTTGAGGATGTGCAACCGTAGAAAACACAAGCTTCGTACCTAGCTTAGCCCACAAAGTTTTCCAAAAATGACTAACAAATTTAACATCATGGTCACTCACAATAGATCGGGGCAAACCATGCAATCTAACAATCACCTTGAAAAACAAATCAAAAATATAGACAACATCATTTATTTTTGAGCAAACAATGAAATGAGCTATTTTACTAAATCGATCAACAACAACAAATATGCTATCCTTTCCACTAAATGTTCTAGGCAATCCAAGCACAAAATCCATTGAAATATCTACCCAAGGATGAGAAGGAACAGGTAAGGGAGTATACAAGCCATATGGTTGCACTTTAGATTTAGTGTGCTTGCATACAATGTACCTTTTATACATAGCAATCACATCCCTACACATATGAGGCCAATAAAAATGTTCCTTCAACATGGATAAAGTCTTTTCTATCCCAAAGTGCCCCATCAAACCACTCCCATAAGATTCTTTAACCAAAAGCTCACGCATAAACAAATAGGCACACACAATTTATTTCCTTTAAACAAGAAACCATCAAATCTAAAAAAATCATGAGCACCATGTTTTTCACACAACTTCCAAGTTTCAGCAAAGTCAACGTCACATTCATACATGCTTTTGAAAGATTCAAAACTAATCAACCTAGCTTACATAGATGTAATGAGACTATACCTCCTAGACAAAGCATCAGCCACAACATTTTCTTTCCCCTTTTTATGTTTAAGCACATAAGGAAATGACTCAATGAATTCGAGCCACACAGCATGCCTCTTATTCAACTTATCTTGGGTCTTTAGGTATTGAAGACTCTTATAATCAGAATGCAAAACAAATTCCTTAGACCATAAATAATGTTGCCAATGTTCCAGAGTTCTTTTTAAAGCATACAATTCCTTGTCATAAGTTGAATAATTCAAACAAGCACCACTAAGCTTTTCACTAAAGTAAGCAATAGGCCTAGACTCTTGCATCAAAATAGCACCAATACCAATTCCAAAGGCATCACATTCAACTTCAAAAACTTTAGAGAAATTAGAAAGAATAAGTAGAGGGGCATTGGTCAATTTATCTTTTAAAGTGTTAAAAGCCGCCTATTGTGCCTCACCCCATTTAAAGACAATATTTTTCTTTACCAGCTCATTTAAAGGTGCAGCAAGGGTTAAGAAGTCCTTTACAAAACGTCGGTAGAAACTTGCAAGTCTGTGGAAACTCCTCACCTCATTAGCATTCTTAGGTGAAGGTTGGCCATTCCTGAATTGCCTTCACCTTCTCTTCATCCACCCAGAGGCCATCAATACCTACAACAAAACCAAGGAAAATAACAGAATCCAAGCAAAAAGAGCATTTCTCTAAATTTCAAAGAGTTTATTTTCTCTTAAAATAACAAACACATAATGCAAATGCTTAACATGACACAAGAATGTCATCAAAATACACAATAGCAAACTTTCTTATGTAAGGGTGAAACACATGATTCATTAAGCTCATGAATGTACTAGAAGCATTAGTTAAGCCAAAGGGCATAACAAGCCATTCATACAAACCAAACTTAGTCTTAAATGCAGTCTTCCACTCATCACCCTCTTTCATCCTAATTTGATGATAACCACTCCTAAGATCTATTTTTGAAAACAAGCAAGCACCATGCAACTCATCAAGCATGTCATCAAATCTAGGAATGGGATATCTATACTTAATTGTGATTTTGTTGATGGCTTGGCAATCCACACACATCCTCCATTTGCCATCCTTCTTAGGCACAACTATTATCAGAACAGCACATGGACTAAGGCTTTCTCTCACAAACCCCTTTTTCATGAGTTCTTCCACTTGCCTCTAAATTTCCTTAGTCTCTTCTGGATTTGCCCTATAAGTAAGTCGATTAAGAAGAGATGCTCCAGGAATAAAGTCAATCCTGTGTTCAATGCCTTTTATGGGAGGCAATCCATCTAGTACCTCTTCCAGAAACAAGTCTTTATATTCCTACAATAAACTTAAAACACTAGAATGAAGAGATTCATCAAGGTCACTAAAGGTTAGATAAACATCCTTATACAAGAGTACAAAAGATGTCTCACTACATAAAGCCCTCTTAATCTCTCCTCTATCAGAAAATAGTGTTACTTTCTTTTCTTCACTCTCTTGACTTTTCTTTTCAGTAGCTCTCTTTCCTTTTCTTTCTTTCTCATGCACTTTCTTTTCTTTCTCTCTTAGCTTGCATTCTTGAGTAATTCGCTTTTGATCCTCATATGCCTGCAAGGGTCTAAGAGGGGTAAACATAATGGTTTTCTTATTAAACTCAAGAGAATACCTGTTAGTATAACCATCATACTTAACTTTCCTATCAAATTGCCAAGGTCTACCCAATAATAAGTGTCCAGCATACATAGGAGCTATATCACACAAAACCTTATCATGGTAACTTCCTATGGAAAATGCTACAACAACTTGTTTAGTAACTTTAACATCCCCATTATCATTGAACCACAACAAATTATAAAGAGTGGGGTGTTTTCTAGTTGGCAAACCTAGCTTTTCGACTAACAAGGTACTAGCAACATTAGTACAGCTCCCATTATCAATGATAAGACTACATACCTTGTTGTTAACAAAACACCTACTGTGAAAGATATGCTCTCGTTGTTCTTTTTCAAGCTCCTCTTTAGGTTGAATGCTAAGAGCACGCCTTGACACTAGAGCCTCACCAAACACAGCTTTAGCTACCTTCACATCAGATTCATCACCTCCATTGGAGCTCAACTTAGTTTCCACTTCTTCATCACCACTACTTTCACTAGTAACAATACCATTCTCAAGCAAAATCATAGTCCTTTTATTTGGACATTGTGAAGCAATGTGACCAAAACCTTGACATTTAAAGCATTTAATTTTAGAAGAACTAGAAAAAGATTTAGGTTCAGATTTATCTTTAGAAGTAGGTGTTTGCATCTTTAACTTATTCTCTTCTTTAGGCTTGGTCTCTCCCTTAAACTTGAAAGAGGACTTGAAGTCTTTGTTGGAACTAGCATGTGTTTTCAATTTCTATTTTGCCTTAAAATGCTTCTCCACCTTAATGGCTTTATGCAACAACGCCTCCATATCAAGGTAGTTTTGCAATTTAACTTATGCAGCAATTTCAGGGTCTAAACCACCAAGAAATCTTGCCATTGTAACTTCTAAATCTTCCTCAATGTTGGCTTTAATCATTGCAATTTGCATTTGCTGAAAATATTCTTCCACACTCATAGATCCTTATTTGATTTTGTGGAGCCTCTTGTGCACATCCCTATAGTAATAGGTAGGGACAAATCTCTTCCTCATGAGAGCCTTCATTTCTAGCCAAGACCGAAGTAGACCCACTCCAGAACACCTACTAGTGGTTAGTTGATCCCACCATAGGCTTACATAATCTGTAAACTCCAAAGCAACTAATTTCACTTTACTTTCCTCTGAAAAAGATTGGCAATCAAATACAAACTCAACCTTTCTTTCCATTCAAGATATACATCAGGATTAGCTTTCCCTTGAAAGGAAGGGATTTTCATCTTAATGTTACTAAAGGCATCTTTCTTTTGAGGTGGAGCTCTCCTAACTCTTTCATGTTGGCTTTCCACCTCAAAATCAGATTCATCTCCTCCTAGAATAATGTTTTTACCACGCCTTGCCTTGCTATTGGAAGAAGAAGAATCCATTTGATCCAACCTAGTATTTAGCCTCTTGAATTGTTCTTGAACAGATTTGATGAACAATTTAAGGTCAACTTGGTTATCTTCACTTTTAGACATAATTGGCACCTGAAATGTTAGTGAATAGTAAGAGAAAGGACCCGACCACTCCCTCACGTGTTTCACTCTAAATGATGCAAATTCACTCGTGTTTCACACTTGTAATGGCTTTTACAATGATGAAAACACTCTTGCCTTTTTTCTCTCAACTTGCTTCCTATAGTGTACTGAATTAAATCCAACAAATCAAAAGAAGCAGCGATTGAAGTGGCAATCTCAAATTAGAATCCAAGATGCAAAGTTCTCAAAGTGACAACAAAAGTCCAACATTTTAAAGAAAATTCATAGGTGCAGCCAATAGACAATACAGCAAGTGACTAGGAAAGGAAATGAAGACAATTAATTTATGGAACAAATGGTGTGTGACAGATTATGGGAGATCAAATGGTTAAATGATTAATTATCAAGAGGAAAGGATGGAAAGAAAATTGGAATCTGAAATCAGTAATGAACCAATCAGAAATTTGAAATTTAGAATAAGGTGAATGAATGCAAATTTCTTTTTATGAATTGTGCACAATATGACATTTAATGACCAGATCAACTCAAGGAATCAGAAATGGCAATTCCAAGAATAGATGATCTTCAGCAATTGCAATTCAAGTTAACAATTCCTAGCATAATTTTCTTTTTCACAGATTCTGACTTTTTTTTTTTTGCAACTTTTCCTTCTTTTCTTTTCTTTTCCCTTTTTCTTTCACTATAATATACTCTCTCTCTCTTTTTCGAATCTCAAAGGTGCTGAAATTTGCAAACAGAACACAAGATTTTTGAAAGATCAAAATGACATGCACGCAAGAAATAGCTATAACTTGCTCTAGAAAAATCGGATTGACATGATTCCAAAACGAGCATAAAGAAGAGATCTTGAGACACAAGAAAGACCTATTAAACGTCCAAAAACACTAAGGAAAAAACCAAAAATAGCTACACAAAAATTGAGGACGAATAGAAACTAATAAGACAAAATAAGGGAAAAGAACAAGGAAAAAGTGGATGAAACCAACCTTAACCAATGCTCTGATACCAGATGATGTGAGACTCCATAAAAACCCATTCTAGGAACCCCAAATGACATGGATCAGTGATCAAAATTTAGCATGCAGCACAAGAACAAGCAAATAGACAAATCTGGACAACAAGCAACAAAGAACAAAGAAAGGAACAAAGAAGAAGAAGAAAAGATGTTGGTCAATGGAATTGAACCCTAAGAGAACCTGTCTCTTAGAACCCTAATTTGGAATGCCACAAAGGAAACCACTCCTTTGATAAGTCAAACATTTTCTCCAGCACACAAAGGCCACAAGAGAAACCTCACAAATCAGAAATGATTCTGAAAAGATAATTCATTCAATCTGCCATTCTTGGAGCACAAGTGGGCCTTATATAGGAATTTGAAAAATAAAACCCTAAACATAGAATAATTCCTAGGTGGTGCCTTTTACATGACGGGAAAAATAAAAGAAATTTAAATCTGAACAAATTCACCAAGAATGGTGCCTAAAAATCTAAAATAGCAACATTCAAATTAAAACAAAATAAAGCTAAGAGAATTTTGTGGAAAATGGCTGGACTCCTTCAATTAGGCTCCCTTTGGGCTTGGGCTAGCATTTTGTAAGAATAAAATAATCTTTATGCCATTTTGTTCCTTTTGGGCTTCATATTTAGCTAAGACTATGGGCTCCAAGTCTATTAGTTTTTGGATCACTCCATTCAAGGCCTCTTTCATAGCTTTGGCCCTTGATCTTGTGCATGGGCCTCCCATACCTTGCAATGGATCTTTAGTTGGCCATCTTTTAGAGTCACGTCCAGCCCTTTTGTTTCCAAGTTCTTGATTTTGTTCAAGCCCTTTCAAGAATGATGGAGCTAGGAATCACGTCCCATTGCCTTTTAAAGTCTGCACAAATAATAAGAAAAATTTAACAGGAAAAATCCACAAAATTATTTAAGGAAAATTATGCATTAAAATTAATCATTTTGCAATTTAATTCCTAAAGTGCAGAAAATTGCCATTAAATTCAATTATCATCTAATAAAATGCAATAAGCCATATTCAATTATTAAAGTGCCAAAATTAGAAGGAATAAAGTATATAAAATTAGCAATTATCAATAATCTCTCATTTATACATAACATGTTCACATAATTAAACATGCTCAAGAGGTCATAAGTTATATACAATAATGGATTGCATTATTTGCCATCTGTGTGGTCTTAAAGAACAAAATCCATGCACTTTAATGTCACATTTTTATCTCTCAAGTGGTTGGCTCCCATTTTCTTGCTCTCTTGGTCCTCCTAGCATGTTAGAACATTGGATAAGAGAGAATGAGATTCAAAGAATCTCAATAGCTCATCTCCCTTTCAATCACACATAAAAGATGCAAAACCAATCTTGAAAATGCATGTATAAGTATCATAGGATGTGCAATCATTCAAAAGACATTTTCAACAATTGAGCAAGTTATATATATCATACAAAGGCTTGCCAAGTAAGTAGATTAGCCTCACCCATTCACTTGTGGATTTTGGACTTGTCTCGCCCATTCTTTAAGAGGTTCTTCAACTCAACCTTACTCTTTGGAGTCAACCTCACTTTTGGGAGACTCTTTACTCTATCTCAACTAATTCTAAGGGTTCTTGGCTCATCCTCACCATAGCTAAGGGTTCTTGGCCTCACCACACTCAAGCAAACCCAAGAACATATAACAAACATCATTTAAAAACATAATGAATCATCATGCTAGAATACTTTTTATGACTCAAAACACACATACACACATTCAAAGATAAGTCAAGCATACATTCATGTATGAGAGAAGGAGGAGTGAGCTACCTTGGATGTAAGCACACGCTTCTTCTCTTGAAATAATACTCCCTTCCTCGGCCTCACACACACAAAGGTGTGGGAATAATTTCTCTTTGCCTAAACACAATTTATGGAAGCCAATTAGGTTCATGGAATTAATTCTAAGGCCATACAACTTCTTTACACACTAACTTGGTCTATAAACCCCTTTTGTTTCCAAGAATGCACCTAATGAAGCAACACCCATCAAATAAACTCTAGACTCCATTCTTTCCTTTCAAATATGATTCTTGACTCCTTTTAAGCCTCTTGGAGTCATCACACAATTAAAATAAGGAGCTTAACTACATATTGCTTTTTTAGGTCATTTTATGGAACATATAAGGCCAACTCACTTTCTATGGTTTCTAAATTTTTTCTAAGGCCTCCCCTCTCTTTCATTCATCATATATGACTCAAAAATGGGTTTAGAAAAATTTAAAACTCTCCCTAGGTATACAAACCCATCTAGGCGAGAATAAAGAGCAAATTGATCTTATTGGACTTTGGTTTATTTTCTTGATGGAGGAAGCACATGGGGAGACTTTGAGGGATCTTAGGAGCTCATTTAAACTCTCATTTAGGCATAGAAATCAAGGTATCAAATTAGATTTTACAAAGAACAAATGAAACCCTAGAATTTTCATATTGAATTTCCATGGTTATTTGTTAATTTTCTTTGCATATTCTTAATCTCCACACTCTTTTTCCTAAGAATCACCCTTGGTTTTGCCTAAAAACCAAGCCTTCCTATGGCTTCTTAAGTGGGGTGAAACATGGAGAGAAGAGGAGCAAGAGGTAGCGACCGTGGAAGAAGAAATTATCTTATTTTTCCTTGTTTTCTCACTTAAATCTTGTCTTCTTTGGTCTCCTTTCTTTAAATCCGAATTTTTCCCTTAATTTCTCCCTTAAAACAGATCCATATACTTCAATATTATCATAGGAAATAAAGGAGAATGGAGGATAAGAGGTTTGGAAAGGAAAAAGCATGAAAAACTATTAAAATTCCATACCTTCAAGCTTTGATTTCTCCTCCTCTTCCTCCTCCTCTTGTGCACCACTCTCCTTGGGATTTTTCTTTAGTTTAGGGTAGAAACATATGAGGATAAATGAATGGGAGTGTGGGGCGCCCTATATATATAGGTGGAGGAATAATGACTTTTCAAAAATTTTTGTTTTGCCCCTCGTTTTTGACATTTTCGTTTCTAATTCGTTTTAGCTCCTTTTTTAGAACCATCTTTTCCATTATAAAATTTAGGTTCCCAATTTAGTAAAATATCTTTGGAATCACTCAAATCGAAGCTAAAACCTTCCTGAACAAATCTATCAAAGTTTAGGTACACTAATGTTAGAAAACATCCATCGGAGGGATTTTAAATGTCTCGGAGCTTCCCATGGTTTTCAAGGCCTCTAAGAACCCTGAAGAACTCAAAATTTTCATTTAAACATCCCTCCTGTGTAAATTTTAAAATGTTCTCAAAATTACGAAAATACCATTACGTATTGTAATTTTTTTGTTAAATTTTGTTTCTTCATTCTAGCTCTATTTTTCTTTTCGTTTGAGCCTAGAATTCTTATTTTTAGGAGTCTAAAATGTTACTCAAATTTTTCAGGACCTTAACTAATTTATTTCAGGGGATTTGCTTTGAAAGCATGCCCATTTTTGTCGTTTAACAAAACTAGACATTACATCAAATGTTAGAGAGATTGGCAGGCAAATCTTATTACTGTTCTTAGATGGCTTTTTTCAGTTATTTTTAAATTCATATACCAGGAAAAGACCACATTTACTTGCCCATTTGGTACCTTTGCATATAGGAGGATGCTGTTTGGACTTTGTAACGCCCTAG
>JAIUCV010001754.1:0-66028 GCA_026724425.1 Erythrophleum ivorense | reverse complement strand
CCAAGTGATCATAAAGGTTGTGATTAGGCATAGTGGAATCCATGTAAAGGAAGATGAGTGATCAAGATGAAATTTGTCCCTCTCATTCATAGAGAGATAACTCTGGGCTACTCGATGAGTGAGACTGAAAAAATGCATGGCCGTGCTTGGATAGAAGGGTTTTCCATTTTTTTTGTCAATCTACTTAGAAATTGAGAAAGTGACGGTCGAGTAAAATAAGGATGATATTTCTATGCCTCATACTTGACCTAGATATCATGTGATGAAAAGGTTATGACAGGGTTATATGATAGGTTGCATCGGATCACCGATCCTCATATAATTTGGTTAGTCATAATGTCTTGCTAAAGGCCACTTGTGACTTATAGGTAGAATAGTGTTATTGGCCCACTGTCAACATCATATGGGCCTACAGAGTCACACACAAAAATGAACCAACTCGAGCTAAAATGTTCAGATTCATTAAATCTAAAAATGCGGCTAGATTCAATAAATGTAACATTCAATTTAAGGTGGAGGAATTTCATAAATATATTTGATATATATTTTTATAAAATTTGAAATATATATATTTTTTGATATATTTGATATATTGTATATTTTGAAATATATATATCATCTAATTAATTTAAATGAGTTAGTTTTAAATTTGATTCTATATGATAAATTTAAATTTAAACTGATATGACAATTTGAATTTAATCTATGTGATAAATTAAATTTAAATTTGGTTCTACATTTAAATTAACTTGTTAGTTTAAATTTATTCTATAAGAAAGATTTAAATTTAAATTAATTTTATTTAATTATGATTTAGATTAATTTAAATAATATATTTAAATTAATCATATCTATCCTAATATAACACCTCTATAAATAAAGAGGTTAGGATTTTCTAGGAGGATGATAATTTTTAAAGAAAGTCGCCTCCCACTCTAGAGAGAGAAAGCGTACAAACACTTAGAGAGAGAAAGTGTATGTATGCTTAGAGAGAGAAAGAGAAAAATGTCTTTTCTTCTTGAACGTACGAACGTTCTTCTTTAGTGGCACTAGCACACCGTTCAAGTTGCAGTGATCATTCGTGTGGATACCGATAGAGGAAGCTAATCTGAAGCATTAGTTCTTGAGATCCAACGGTAGAAAGAGAACCTAAAGAATCACGCAACAAAGGTATATTCTATAACTTTACTCTATTTAAACG
Source organism: Erythrophleum ivorense (assembly GCA_026724425.1). Lineage (NCBI taxonomy): Eukaryota > Viridiplantae > Streptophyta > Magnoliopsida > Fabales > Fabaceae > Erythrophleum > Erythrophleum ivorense. The sequence goes on along the minus strand of JAIUCV010001754.1, from coordinate 64,827 downwards.
ACATTGACGGATCCATGGGAAGGGTTCAAATTTTTTTTTCCTGTGTATATCCCCAAAATCCCAACATATATGATGTAGACCTTTGAACATGTTCGAATATATGTAAATATGATGTATGTATCCATCTTGGAACCAAATGAATAAATACATGAGTTTTTGCCACCCATATGCTATTATGTCTATGTGTATAAATGCAAGTGGCAAGGTGAGAATGAACTCCATAATGATTTAAACCACTTGGCATGCTCCTATATGTTGTAATTATGCTTTTGGATGTACCCAAGTGGTTATGGAATATTAAAAAAGTCATTTGGTGCCTTATGAACCTATTATGGACTTTAAAATTGACTATTTCTTAAGCTAAACCAAAGTCTAACCAAATGGATGAGTTTTCATATGAAATTTGGCCAAAAAGTAGACCTTATCTAGAGCTTTTTAGAAAGCTAAAAAGGACTCAATTTGGAGCTCTAAAAAATTTATTATAATTTTTAAAATTAGCCAAATTATATAGAATTGGTATGGGTACTATTCGTATGGTTAGTTTGATTCTCTGTGTCACTTGTGGGTCAAATGAAGTCCAATACTTATGACATTTTATAGCATAAACTAGACATCATAAACCTTTCAGAGACAATGGGAGCACCTCATTTGGAGCTCTATAGAAGGAGAAACAAATTTTTGAAGTTCCAAGTCCTATAACTATCTGAGAACAGACCTAATGTATTGTTCTATTACCTTTCATAAATTAAAGGCTATTGTATTGGTGTAAAATTATTTTTAGTCATTAGTTAACATCTAGAGCTTTCCAGAAAGCTATCCATGCATGATTTCAATTCTTTTAGAATTAGTTATGAATTTTTCAAGTTCATATCAAAAATCTAGTGTAACATCTGGTTCTTTGAAAATGAGAGAAAATACAAGAAACGTAACATACATTTCTCCGTAAACAAAAGAAATCCACAGGATATAAAAGAAAGTCCCCTTTATTGATGTATTTAAGCTCCCAAAAAATTTAAGAAGCATTCTAGACTCCTAAAAATGAGAATCCTAAGCTCATACGGAAAGAAAAACGGAGCTAGAATAAAGAAACAAAATTTAATGGAAAACTTACGAAACGTAATGACATTTTTGTAATTTTGAGCAAATTTTAGAATTCACATAGGAGGGCTTTTCAAATAAAAGTTTTGAGTTCCCCAGGGTTCTCAAAGGCCCTAAAAACCATAGGAAGGCCCAGAACAGCTAAAGCCCCTCCGACGGACGTTTTCCAACGTCAATGCACCCAAACTTTGACGGATTCATTTGGGAAGGTTTTAGCTCTGATTTGAGTGATTCTAGAGTCATTTTACTAAATTGGAACTTAAATTTTATAATGGAAAAGATGGTTCTAAAAAAGGAGCTAAAACGAAGTAGAAGCGAAAAAGCCAAAAATAAAGGGCAAAACAGGAATTTTTGAAAAGTTCTTCCTGCTCCTTTATATATATAAGTGGCACCCTTCTTCCCCCATCATTTTGGTCGACCAAGCTCTACCAAAAACCAGAGAAAACCCTAGAGGATGAGGCACACAAGAGGAGGAAGAAAAGGAAGAGAAATCAAGGTAAAAAGGTATGGTTTCTTAGTAGTTTTCCATGCTTTCTTCCATCCAAACCTCCTTTCCTCCATTCTCCTTTGTTTTCTTTGATTAAAATGAAGTTTACAAATCTGTTTTAAGGGAGAAACTTAGGGGAAAATTCAGATTTGAAGAAAGGAGCTTGGAGAAAGCAAGATTCAAGTGAAAAAAAAGAAAGAAAATAAGATAATTTCTCCTCCTATGGTTGCTACTTTTAGTTCCCCTCCTCCCCTTTGCCTAACCTAAGAAACCCTAGGAAGACTTGGTTTTTAGACAGAACCAAGGGTGATACCAAGGAAAAAGGGTGTGGAGATTAAGAATATGAAAAAGAAATTAACAAAACACCATTAGATTTCAAGATGCAATTTCTAGGGTTTCAAGTGCACCTTGTAAAATCTGATTTTGTATGATGATTCTTAGGCTTAAATAAGAGTTTAAATGAGCTCCTAAGATCCCAAAAAAGCTCCCTATATGCACCCTCCCTTGAGAAAACAAAGCAAACTCCAAAAAGCCCCATTTCTTCCATACCCTCGGCCTAAAGGAGTTTGTGTAGCTAGAGAGAGTTTTAAATTTTTCTAAGTCCATTTTTGAGTCATATATGATGAATGAATATGAGAGGAAGCCTTGGAAAAAATTTAGAAACCATAGAAAGTGAGTTAATACTTTATGTTCCATATCATGGCCTAAAGAAGCAACATGTAGTGAGGCTCTTGGTTTTAATTGTGTGACAATTCCAAGAGGCTTAAAAGGAGTCAAGAATCATATTTGAAAGGAAAGAATAAAGCCTAAAATTTATTTGAGGGTGTTGCTTCATTAGGTGCAATTATGGAACCATAATGAGGTTTATAGATTAAACTAAAGTTCAAGCAAGTGTGTGGCCTTAGAATTAATTCCATGAACCTAATTGGCTTCCATAAATTGTGTTTAGGCTAAGAGAAAACTTTCTCACACTTTTGTGTGTGTGAGGCCGAAAAAGGGAGCTTGGATTCAAAGGAAAAAGTGTGTAATTATGTACAAGGTAACTATCTCCACCTTCTCTCATCCATGGATATGTGCTTAGCTTGTCTTGAATGTATATGTATGTGTATTTTTAATCCATGAAAAGTGTGCTAGCATGACTTTAATTCCATGGTGCCATGATGTTACAATATGCTCTTATATGATATTTTTCATGTGTGCTTGGGTTTGCTTAAGTGTGGTGGGGCCAAGAACCCTTAGCCACAATGAAGATGAGCTAAGAACCCTTAAGATTGGTTGAGATAAAGCAAAGATTCTCCTAAAAGCAAGATGGGCTCCCAAAAGCATGGTTGAGTCCAAGAATGTATTAAAGAATAGGTCAGGCAAGTTCAATATCCATAAGAAATTGGGTGAGACCAATTCACTTACTTAGCAAGCTTTTGTATGCTATGTATGACTTTCTTAAATGATGAAAATATTTCTTGAATGCTTGCACATGTCCACATGACCATACATGCATTTATGAGACTTGTTTGCATCTATTATGTATGATTGAATGGGAGATGAACTATTGTGATTCTTTGAATGTCATCCCCTCCTCTCTAATGTTCTAACATGCTAGGTGGACCAAGAGAGCAAGGAGATAGAAGCCAACCACTTGAGAGATGAGAGTATGACATTGAAATGCATGAAATTTGCTTCTTTAAGGTCATTAAGTGGTAAATGTTGTCATCTATGGTTGTATAAGACCTATTACCTCTTGAACATGTGTAATTATGTTATAAGTGATGTATGAATATACACATTTTGGTTATGTATTAGCAAGCTTTCATTATGGAAGTATGTGTATAATTGCATGTGGCATAGCCAAAATGAGAGGCATGGAGTTTGGGACCATTTGGGTAGCTCACACAAGTCCTAATTATGCTTTTAGACTTGCCCAAGAGGTGTTAAATCTCAAGGAAAGCCATTTGGACATTTTGGTATCCTATATAGAGCCAAAATTTACCAATTTAGAATCCTATGTCACTTTTTATCTAAATGAGCTCTTCTTGATCTAAGATTTGGCATGCAATTAGAGCTTGTTGAGACCCTTTTAGGAAGCTAAAGAACATAATTTTTAGAGGTCTACAAAATATTTAATGAAAATGAAATCTATCACACAAGGCCCAAATGATGTCCAATTGTCACAAAATTTTATAAAAAAGAACTAGACATTCCTAGTGACTTGAACCAACTAGAAGCACCTCATTTGGAGGTCTAGAGAGGTAGATATGAATTTTCAAAAAATTTATCTAGTATCAAGAATTCTAGCCAACCTCTATTACTGTTTGATTGGATTTCAAGGTCTGGGCGTGCCTAAACTGGTTTGGAGTTATTTTTCCCTCTAGATAACATCCACAAATTTCCAGATTGGTATCATTTACATAGATTGGATTTTTGTGGAATTAATTGGATATTTTTTAAGTTTGCTGCAGAAATCTGTGACAACACCAGTGGACAGCTTGACCTCTGGACCATTTCACATGTCAAACGTCCTTTGTGTAAGATGTTATGGTCTAGACATATTTTTATCATAAATTAGACATGTTTAACTTTCCAGAATGGCTAAGAATGTATGATTTCAATTTGTCTAGAATTAGTTATGATTTTTCAAAATTGTGATAGAAAAGTGGAAAAATCTGGCCAAAATTATGTATGTGTATTTTGACCTTCCCTTCGAGTTCCATGAGTTGTAGGCCACTTTTGATGATGCAAATAAGTTGTATCCATGTATTTAAATATAATATTGTAATGTATGAATCCATATGGCCCACGAGACTTTGAGAGAAAAAAATTTTCTATAGCACAATGTAAAGAAATGTAATATTTTGATGTTATTTTCCCACTTTCTAGTGTAATTCATAGCATGAGACTTAGAAGTAATATGAAACAAGGTTAGAAATGCATGGTGTTACATCTAGGATAGCCAACCCGAGAGCAAAAATCCGGTATTGTGTTGTGTGGTCCAAAATCCGTGATTTATGAGATGAAATGTGATGTTTCAATTATGGATGGATATATTATGGATGAAAAATGATATTGATGAGCTCACATGGTCCTTAAAGTATAAAATGAATTAATTAAGCTCTTCATTATGCAAATTTCTTATGTCGTTCTCATGAAACTATGTAACAATAAGCCTATGGGATATAAAGTAAAGGTTAGAGAGATAAGGTATTACACTTATAGGGTTGTACATAGGGTACCAGCAGTGTTAAATAGGATATATCAATAGGCACTTGAGTAAGTGCAATATTCCCCTACAAGAATTATGTGTAAATACTAATAGTTATTCAAAAAGTAATAAAGTGAACATATAAGAAAGCATATCCTTACTAGTGAATTATGGACGCTCAAAGCTTTTCTTCTTCTCCTACCTCTCTACTCATTCCAATCCTTCATGCAATCCTTGGTCTTTATACCTCCCGTTTGCTTTTTGAATCCCTTTGCAAGAATTATAGATTCATTTGTCAGTAATGTAGATGTTATTCTTATTAACATAGGACAAAGTCTTTTGCATCATTGCATACTGTTTAGCCTTGTACCTTCTTCAACTGGCTTAACCCTAACATAATATATCACTTGCTTGTCTTGTCCACCTTGTGAAGATATATAGGTCTAGAAATATTTTAACATCCTTGTGATCAAACAACTTCAACACATGGCAACATAGTATACCATCATACTTGAACTTCCTAAAACTACAAGACACTGTGTGGATGGAAGGATGAAATATCACTCTGTAATCTCCTTTTTTTTTACCACAAAAATAACACACTCAAGCATGAGTTCACTTTTATTCTTGTGCTTTATAAAGGTTGCTGAGACTCAATCAAACTCCTCCTGAAACTTTTTAAATAAGATCCCATGAACATGATTAACTCAATGAACTAAACTAAACTGAGGAAAGAGTTACTATACTCAATTCCTAATGCATCATACACTTGACCATAGAGACCTCTCTAGCATAAAACATAAATACATAGCATGCATCCTCAACTCAATTTTAAAATATAACAATCATCAAGCATACAAAGCATACACGCACCTCAATCATTCAAGGACAACAATACAGGTAACAAAAGAGGGATAGCTACTTTGTGTGAAGAGATAAACCCAATGCCATGTAAGTTGCTTCATCTCTAACTCTAGCATCTATTTTATGGTCCAACACCAAAAGCTAATCAAACCTTCTAATATTACCTAAACAAGATATATAAGGCATAAATATAAATACTAGAGTACTTAACTTACTAACTCATAATAGGCATAATTTAAGCATAAAGCTCCCTAAAACAGGCTATAAGGCACTAATTCATGTTTTTGTTTACCATAACTCTTCTTAGGCTAAACTTAACTTATCTTACTCATCCATATCACTAACTTAGGCCAACACTTGTTAACTCTTATAATTAGCCCTTATTTTTTTAACTACCACTACACTTAAGCTCAAACTTAAGGCTTTCATATAACAAGCTTTTTAACATAACTCTTGCTTTCTAAATTCATTATAAGTGCCTAACATCATAATTTAACCATTACATTAGCTAAACATATGTATTAATACACAAATCTCTCATACACCCCTATTCTTAGCATATTTTTCAAAAATTTGCGTTTTATTAGGGTTCTTGGACTTTCTTGATTCTAACTTCATTTCCATTATATAAATAACTTATAATAACATATAAAACTTTGTTAGACAGCCCCAACAACATAATTCTATGATAACATCTCAAATTCTCAACTTAAGCTACACATATAGCTAAAATTCAAGAATGCATATCCATGGAAATTAGCATCACCATCACTCTAACACAAGAACCCTAATACTATACTATCTTTCTTTGATCATCCATCCTATACTATCTTTCTTTTATCATCCTATGCATATACAAGAACACCCAATGCACAAATCCAACCATTTCAATTGAACCCATAAGAAACAATGTTTAAAACACCCATTCATGCTCTTAAAACATTCAAACAACTAAGGGAAACATCATATATTTTTAGCACCACTATGGATGAAAATTGGAGCTCTAGGGTTCAATATAAAATTGAAAATCTCGCAACAAGATACACATGGGTGTGAAGAGCTCTTTACCTAAAAGCTTTTTCTTCAGAGGAGCACCCCCCAAAATCTAAACTTTTAGCCTTAGGTTAGCCATAAAAATAGGGAATATTAGGGTGGAATTTACATCAAAATGAAGCTCTTAATGAGAGGAATAATTTTACTAACTAAGAGGAAGTGAAAAGAGGCAAAAATCCTTACCAAAATGCAAGCTTTGTGTTTCTCTCACTTGAGCATCCATGGCTACGTCTTTCTCTAAAATTTTCCCTTTCCTTTCACTAGTCAAGTCGAGTTTGATGGGGAAAGAAAGAGAAGAAAGTTGACTTTGAGTGGGTGCACAAGTTCCAAGGTTAAATGACATAATTAAGTTCCAGTTACACCCAAGTTGAATTTTAAATTGATCTAACTCTCAAACTTTATATTTTCTGAGTTGCTATCTTAATTAATTTATTTAATTGCCTCTTATACTTAGAAAAATAATTATTGGGCCTGTAGCATGTAATAATTAGGTTTTTAGAAATTTAACTGAAATCGATAAATTGATACAAGATCACCCTAAAACAAAGTAAATTAAGACTAATTGAGAATAGAATGTTATTTAGAACATATAAAAATATGGTTAAAAGTCAAAGGATAGCCCAAAATCAAAGCCAAAATGGCTAAAAGAATTAAGAGATAAACATGATGGCAAAATTGTAATTTTAGGTAAATTTTTGAAAACTCAAAGGAATGAGCTTTGAATGATAAAATTAAGCTTCCTAGGGTTCTCAGAAGGCTAGAAAATCATAAGAATCGTTAAAATGGTTAAAACCTTTCTGGTATACGATTTGGATTATTAATTGATCGAAACTTTGACTAGACAGCTTAGTAAGGTTTTAAATCCAATTAATGTGAAACCAATGGCTTTTAATGGATTAAAGGACCCCAATTTTATGATGAAAAGGATGATTTTTAAAAAGGATTTGAGATGAGCACAAGTGGAGAAATCAAATTTTAAAGGATATAGTTAGAATTTCTAAAATGTTATAATTAGCTCTCCCCCTCTCTTATATCATGCCACCCCTCTTCCCTCTCATCTAAACCAACTCATTTCCAATTTGGAGTAGTAACAAATCTAGCTCTAAGTGGTACAACAAAGATGGAGAAAAGGGAGGAGAAACAAAGCCAGAAAGGGTAAGAAAATGCTCTCTTTTCATGTTCTTCCCTTTATCAATATTCTTCTCCTCTTTCTTTCCATGGTTTTAAAGTTATGAATGGTACTATTTTGTGGCTAGTTCGGTAGAAGAAAAAAGGAGTTTGGAGGTGTAACACCATAAATTCTAGCCCATTTCATAATATCTTTATGCTTCCCATTAGACATCTCATGGAAGAACAAGGAAATAGCATAAAAATAATGAATATTTTCGCGTTGCGTCGTGTGTAAAAATTTCATTCAGTGTCACATAGACTGTATGAGCTCATACAATATATTCTCATATTTAATTACATGAATACAACTCATTTGCATCATAAAATGTAGCTCACGACTTATAGAACTCAAAAGAAAGCTCAACATAGTCATGTGCATTTTCGGCCAAAATTAGCCCCTTTTTTGACCCAAATTTGGAAAATCATAACTAATTCTAAAAATATTGAAATCATTCATTCTTGGCCATGCTAGAAAGCTACATATGTTTACTTCATAATAAAAATGTGTCCCGACCATAACATCCATCACAAAGGACGTTTGACATCTGAAAAATCTAGAGGTCAAACTACCTTCTGATACTATCACAAATTTCTGCAGCAAACTTCAAAAACATCCAATTAATTCCAAAAAAATCTAATCTATGTAAATAATACCAATCTAGAAATCTATGGATGTTAACTAGAGGAAAAAAATAACTCTAGATCAGTTTCATATCCCAAACCTCAGAATTCAATAGAACAGTAACAGAGGTCGAGTAAAACTCTAGATACTGGACAGAATGTTCAAAGATTCATATCTCCATCTCTAGACCTCCAAATGGGGTGCTTCTAGTTGGCACAAGTCATTGTGAATATCTAGTTTCTCTGTATAAAATTTCACAGCAATTGGATATCATTTGAGCCTTGTGTGACAAATTTCATTTTCGGACCAAATGAATAGTAAGCAAACCAAAATCAAAAAATTGCCAACTTTGAAAATTCATTAAATATTCTGTAGACCTCAAAAATTATTTTATTTAGCTTCCCAAAAAGATCTCAATGAGCTCTAATTTTATGCCAAATCTCAGATCAAGAAGAGCTCATTTAGCTAAAAAGTGACATAGAGTTCCATTATGGTCATTTTTGGCTCCATATGAGGTATCAAAGTGACCAAATGGCTTTCTCTAAGGTTTAGCACCTTTTGGGCAAGTCTAAAAGCATGATTAAGACTTATGTAAGCTGCCCAAATGGTCCCAAACTCCATGCATATCATTTTGGCCATTTCATCCACACATATGCATAATTCCACAATAGCATTCAAGGAGCTACAATGCCACAACATGCTTAAATCAAATCTAATGGTTATATAACATGTTCTCTCATTCATACATGACTTATTATCATAATCACATGGGTTCATGACATCATGATACATATACATCCATGGATTACATCATTTTCCAATTGTATGGTTTCAAAGTAACAAAATTCAAGTACTTTGTTGTCATCCTCTCATCCTCAAGGTAGTTGGCTTCCATTACCTTGCTCACTTAGTCCACCTAGCATGTTAGAACATTAGAGAGGAGGGAATGAGATTCAAAGAATCCCAACCGCGCATCTCCTATTCAATCATACATAATGGATGTAACAAGTCTCATAAATGCATGTATGGATAACTGTAACACCTCATAATTAATTAAGGTGTTAATCACGAATTAGATTAATTAGGAATAATTAATATGGGATAATTAGGCAAGTTAAGTAAATGGAGATTTTAGAAAGGTAAATTTATTAATATGGGTTTGAGATTTAATTAGGAGAGAAATTTCATTTAGGCCCAAATTAATGTAGGAGGCCATGATAAGAGGCTAATGGAGGCCCAATAAGTTAAGTGCAAACCCAACTTGATCCAACGTGATGGAGGCCCAATACCCACCTTATATAGGCTCTTATACTTAGCCCAATAACCCATGTGCAGACCCAAAACCTTTGGACTCTTAAAACTTGGTCTGGCCCAATTAAATTTCAACAACCCAACACCTTGAAACTAGCCCAACAACTTAAAATCTGAAACCCAAATGGAGATGGACCTTGGAGCAACCCATGACCCATTTTTGACCTAACTAAAACCCTAATACATCAGCATCTTCCTCACACTTGTTGAAACACAAAACACATCTCAAAATTCGGAGGTTGAGAAGGAGGTTAAGGTTGGAGGCAAGAATTCTGCATTTTCTCACATTTAAAGCAAGATTCAGCCAAGGTAATAGTTATACAACTTAATCTCCTCATCTTTCTCTTTAATTTGGTCCGATTAGTTTTTCATTTAGAATATTTTCACCCTATCTAAAATCTGAAATGTGGGAATTTGGGGATTTTCTTGGTGAAATTCGTAGGTTGAGGTTAGGGCTGACCTTGGGTGAGTTTAAACCCTCCATTTTGATGCTTCATTTGTTAATTTGAGACCCCCATAGCTGATTTATAAAATGGGTATTAATTCTGTACGAATTTGCTTAGAATTTTGGGCGGAGTATTGAGTTTTTTGGTGAAGGACACTCTAATCCGAATTTGGGATTTGTGGTGGCTGTTGCAAAGTTGTCTACAAGTGAGATAACCGGGTTTATATCAATTCCATGTATATATTTGATTTAATTTCATATGTTGCTGTATATGAATGATTTGAAATGTTGAATAAATTGGTTGGCTATCTGTTGAATTGTGATTGGACCTTGTGAGTCCATGGTGGAGCTGTGGTGCGGCTACCACCCGTGCATGTGCTTCGATCGAGCATTGGGTTATGATCAAACCCAGATGCACTTAGCCCCGGTTGTGCTCAATAGAGAGTAGGTGCCATGGACGGGCCTCTCCCGGTGTTAATGGCATTTAACATGTGATAATATGATTGCTAGTATAAGATAGTAATCATGATAGCCTAATTATTTCATTTGCTAATATGATGGATATGATTCTGATGTTGATTTTGATTCATGCCTATATGCTAATTAAACTGGATATATGATGGAATTGCCTTGGTTACTGAGATTTATATCTCACCCCGTTTCATGGGATTAACATTTCAGGTGAAGGTTCTTCGAGTAAGGATAAAGGGAAGCAAGTGGATGAAAATCTATGAGCTCTAACATATAGGAGAAGGCTACACTTAGGCTGGCTTATTTAGTAGAGATGCAATTTTGTTATTAGTTTACATAGCATCATCATGTATTCATATTGCCAAGTGTAGGTATTCATATTTTGTTTGATTGAAATGTAACCGTGAAGGATTTAAATCTCATTATAGTTGAATATTAATGTATGAACTTATAGTATCATATATATAGTTTTGTTGAAATTGTGATATGGATCACCATATGAGAATTGTAGTCATATGATGCCTTGGATGTGGACATAAGCTATTGTTGAATGGAATCTCTATGGACTGTGCATGGGATGTTAATTGCTGCTAATGCATGTGTTCTTGCTCTCATATATTCATGAATTTGCTGATATGAGCTAGTTGAGCAAGTAGGAAGTAGTATATAAGTTTTGCAATGGTAATGGACGGATTGATGGGTAAATAGGGTAGATAAACACCATTAGAATCACATAAAATATGGGAAGGTGGATCTGGAGTGTTTCTAAGATGAGATTTAAAGTGTAGGGGGCGAAATTTGAGTAATGTAGTCACAGGAGGAAGTCTCGCTACGGCTAAGATGGGCTTCGCCACGGCCAAATGAGAGACAGAGTCGAAGGGCGTCGCGGCACAACAAATCCTGCCTCGGCACAAAGGAAAAAAAAATTGGTCTAGGAAGTAAAAGGGGCGAGGAGCGCCGCGGCTTGAGAAATCTCGCCACGGCGTAGAGCGAAAAAAATTGCCTAGGAGGGTAACAAAACCGGAACTCACCGCGGCGCATTATGTCCTATCGCGACGCGAGTCAAGGAAATAAAATAAGGGTTGGACAGAAACAAAACTTGCCGCGGCACAAATATATTACGCCGAGGCGAGAATCGTGGGAGTTGAAAACAGTAGTTCCAGGAGGCGTTTCCACCGCGGCGCCACATAGGTTGGCCGCGGTGAAGGTCCAACTCGCCACGGCGAGATTTGTGAAATTTGTCCAGTGATTCTAGAGAGCAAGTTGGCCGCGGTGAGGAAGGTATAGGCCGCGGCGCAAGTCCCCAACCTACTCCTTTTAGCCTAGAAACCCCAATTTCTTCAACGGTAATGGTAAGAAAGGATATAGGAACACTTGTAGGAGGTTATTGGGTATTGAAACGGATGGACGGTTGAATCATAAACCCCTTATGGTAGTAGGATTTCTTTTATGCAAATTTTGTCTTGTTGAGGTGGTATGGTGATGACCCTAACATCAAGGTTCAAATTTTCCCCATATTATCATAATGTGATAAATTGTAACCACTCAAACCTTGATAATTAATTATTAATCATATATTTAACCATAATTACAATGATTAGAAGGGAGGGTTGTCACATAGATATGTGCAAGCATTCAAGGAATATTTTCATCATTCAAGAAAGTCATATATAGCATACAAAGGCTTGCCAAGTAAGTGGATTAACCTCACCTAATTTCTTGTGGATATTAGACTTTCCTCACCCATTCTTTAATACATTCTTAGACTCAACCATGCTCTTGGGAGGCCACTTTGCTTTTGGTAGACTCTTTGCTTTGTCTCAACCAATCTTAAGGGTTCTTAGCTCATCCTCACTATGGCTAAGGGTTCTTGGCCTCACCACCCTCATGTAAATCCAAGCATACATCATAACATCATTTAGAAACATAATATGTCATCATGAAACCATGGCATATAAAATCATGCTAGCATACTTTTTATGGCTTGAAAATACACATACACTACACATACACACATTCTAAGACAAGCTAAGCACACATCCATGCATGAGAGAAGGTAGAGAGAGGTACCTTGCACACAATCACATACTCTTTCCTTTAAAATTCCCTCCCTTGCTTCAGCCACACACATAAAAGTGTGGGGAAGATTTCTCTTAGCCTAAACACAATTTTTGGAAGCCAATTAGGTTCATGAAACAAATTCTAAGACCACACAACTTTCTTAGACACTAGGTTGTTCTATAAACCCCATTATGATCCATAAATGCACCTAATGAAGCAACATCCCTCAAATAATTTCTAGGCTCCATTCTTTCCTTTCAAATATGATTCTTGACTCCTTTGGAGTCATCATACAATTAAAACCAAGAGCCTAACAATATGTTGCTTCTTTAGGTCATAATATGGAACCTAAAGCACTAACTCACTTTCTATGAGTTTTAAATTTTTTTCAAGGCCTCCTCTTATTCATTCATCATATATGACTCAAGAATGGCCTTAGAAAAATTTAAAACTCTCCCTAGCTATGCTATCCTTGCTTGGCCGAGGCTATGGAGGAAATGGAACTCCTTGGAGTTTGCTTTGTTTTCTTAAGGGAAGAAGCATACAGGGAGCCTCTTAGGGATCTTAGGAGCACATTTAAACTCTTATTTAGGCCTAGGAATCATCATACAAAATCAGATTTTACAAGGTGCAATTGAAACCCTAGAGCTTGCATCTTGAAATCTAATGATTTTTTGTTGATTTCCTTTGCATATTCTTAATCTCCACACCCTTTTTCCATATATTCACCCTTGGTTTTGCCTTAAAATCAAGTCCTCCTCGGGTTTTCTCATGTCAGGCGAAATGGAGGAGGAGGGAACCAAAGATGATAACCATAGGAAGAGAAATTACCTTGTTTTCTTGTTTTTTCTTACTTGAATCTTGTGTTCTTTGAGCTCCTCTCTTCAAATCCCAAATTTTCACCCAATTTCTCCTTTAAAACAGATCCATATACTTCATTATAATCATAGGAAATAAAGGAGAATGAAGGAGAAGAGGTTTGGAAAAGAAAGAGCATGAAAATCCATACCTTTCTACCTTGAATTTCTCCTCCTTTTCTTCCTCCTCTTATGTGCCTCATCCCCTGGGGTTTTCCTCTGGTTTTGAGTAGAGCATGGTCATGCATAATGAATGGATAAGATGGGTGCATCATATATATAGGTGGGAGTAAGTTACACTTTTCAAAAAATTTTATTTTGTCCTTTATTTTTGGCATTTTTGTTTCTCCTTTGTTTTAGCTCCTTTTTTAGAACCATCTTTTCCATTATGAAATTTAGGTTCCCAATTTAGTAAAATGCCTTTAGAATCACTCAAATTGGAACTAAAACCTTCTAGAACGAATCTATCAAAGTTCAGGTACATCAACATTTGAAAACGTCCAACGGAGGGGTTTTAACTATCCCGAGACTTTCCATAGTTTTTAGGCCCTCTGAGAACCCCAGAAAACTCAAAACTTTTCAAATTTGATGATTGTGTCATGCAATCTCAAATAAAACTAGGAAGCAAAATAAATTTTGTAGTTAATGGTGTAACCTAGGTCATTTCCCAAGGAGTTTGTGCCTTAATTTGTTATGAAAGAGTATTCTAAGTATTGCTAATTGGAACTTGTTTTAGGGGTTTGAAATGCTAGAATTTAATTGAACTAGATTTAATTGACAAGAATAAAAAACTTAAAACTAAATGAAGTGAGCAGTTGAGAAAATGTGGTAGCTAGCCTTGCATTGGACTCCCTAGAATTCAATTATCCTTACCCTTTTTAGTTTACCAAATTTGGATTTAATTTCTTGCTATTTAGTGTATTCCCTATAAAGATTCTTGAATAACCATCCAAGATTCAATTCATTAATTATTCAAGGAATTTGCAACCACAAGAAACCTTGAAAAATTAATTCATTGAATTAAGAACAAGAACACAATAAAATCAATCCTAAATGATCAATAAAATCTACTACACAATCCACTTAAGATGCTAATTAACCAATTAGATTAATTAGTTCCTCAAACAATTAATTGCACAAAAATTCCAACCAATTAATCTAACAACCATTGCATCAATTAACCAAAGATCAAGAGGAATTTAAAAGTGATTTGCACAACACTAATTCTGGAATTTTTACAAACTTGTGATGATCACAATTAAAATTCCAAAATCAAATTGTATTCAATTCATAAAACAGACCAATCCAATAATTTCCAGCAATTAAATTCCTAAATCAATCAACTAGACCTAGTCAAATTAATAAAAGATTTAATGCTGGAATTAAAAGATAGAGCAAAGAGTGTTTATCCAATTTGGTGAGAAAATATGGGGCTCAAATCTGCATCTGGGAGTTTCCAAACTTTAGCTAGCCACCATGGATAATTCAAGCTGCCATGGAGATTTTAATCGGAGGAAAATTGATGAATTGAGTTACAGCTATAGATGATTCAACGAGAGAATACTCCTTGGAGTTCTCGTGTTTCTTCACGTCCCGTCTGCCTCCTTTCGCCCTAATTTTCTTTTTTACGTTTTCTCCTCTCCCGAACCCACAGCTCGTGCTTTTCTTCATGCTTCAGTGCCTTTTTTTTCATTAATTAATCACGTGCCCCTTAGCTCACATTTTATTTTCTTCTCCCAGCTTACTTCATTAATCCACGTCATTCCGTAGCTAAGTTCCATCTTATGATTCATTAAATTCTCACGTGCTCAGCAGATTCTTTTCGTGTGTCACACTCAGCTCACTCTAAACGTCAGCTCCCAATTCGCTGAATACTCTCTGCTTCTGTGTGACAACCCTACCTTCTGATCAATGTATTTGTGGTTAAATACAAGATTATTAATTAATGATCAAGGTTTGAGGTCATTATATTTTACCACATTACGAAAATATGAGGAAATTTGAACCTTGATGTTAGGGTCATCACCATACCACCACAACAAAAACAAAATTTACATAAAAGAAATCCTACTACCATAAGGGGTTTATGATTCAACTGTCAATTAGTTTTAATACCCAATAACCACCCACAAGTGTTCTTATATCATCTCTCACCATTACTGTTGAAGAAATTAGGGTTTCTAGGCTAAAAGGAGTAAGTGGGGGACTTGTGCCGCGGCCTATACCTTCCCCGCCGCAACCAAGTTGCTTTCTGGAATCACTGGACAAAGTTCATAAATCTAGCCGCAGCGAACCTATGTGGCGCCGCGGCAGAAACACCTCCTGGAACTACTGTTCTCAACTCCCACGATTCTCGCCTCGGTGCAATATAATTGTGCCACGGTGGGTTTTGCTTCTGTCCAACCCTTATTTTTATTTCCTCGACTCACGCCGTGGCAAGACATAATGCATCATGGCGAGTTTTGGTTTTGTTACCCTCTTGGGCGATTTTTCCCACTTCGCGTAGCGGCGAGATTTATCAGGCCGCGATGCTCCTTGCCACTGTCATTCCCTGGGCCAATTTTCTTCCCCTACACCACGGGGGGATTGGTTATGTTGCGGTGCCCTTCGACTCTTTCTCTCATTTGGCTGCGGCGAAGCCTTCTTAGCTGTGGTGAGACTCCCTCCTATGATTACATTACCTAAATTTCACCCCCTACACTCCAATTCTCATCTTAGAAACACTCCAGGTCCACCTACCCTTATTTTATATGAATCTAATGGTGTTTATCTACCCTATTTACCCATCAATCCGTTCATTACCATTGTAAAACTTAAATACTACTTCCTACTTGCTCAACTTGTTCATATCAGCAAATTCATGAATATATGACAGCAAGAACACATGCATAGCAGCAATTTACATCCCATGCACATTCCATAGAGATTCCATTCAACAATAGCTTATGTCCACATCCAAAGCATCATATAACTACAATTCCCATATGGTAATCTATATCACAATTTCAACAAAACTACATATATAATGCTATGAGTTCATACATTAATATTCAACTATAATGAGACTTAAATCCTTACGATTACATTTCAATCAAACAAAATATGAATGCCTACACTTGGCAACATGATTACATGATGATGCTATGTAAACTAATAACAAAATTGCATCTCTACTAAATAAGCCAGCCTAAGTGTAGCCTTCTCCCATATGTTGGAGCTTATGGATTTTCATCCACTTGCTTCCCTTTATCCTTACCCGAAGAACCTTCACCTGAAATGTTAATCCCATGAAATGGGGTGAGATATAAATCTCAATAACCAAGGCAATTCCATCATATATCTAGTTTAATTAGCATATATGCATGAATCAAAATCAACATCAGAAACATATTCATCATATCAGCAAATGAAACAATTAGGCTATCATGATTACTATCCCATACTAGTAGTCATATTATCACATGTTAAAGGCCATTAACACCGGGAAAGGCCCGTCCATGGCACCTACTCCCTATTGAGCACAACTGGGGCTCTATGCATCTGGGGTTTGATCATAACCCAATGCTCGATCGAAGCACATGCACGGGTGACAGTCGCACCACAGTTCCACCATGGACTCACAAGGTCCAATCACAATTTAACAGATAGCCAACCAATTCATTCGACATTTCAAATCATTCATATACAGCAACATATGAAATTAAATCAAATATATACATGGAATTGATATAAACCCAGTTATCTCACTTGTAGATAACTTTGCAACAGCCACCACAAATCCCAAATTCGGATTAGAGTGTCCTTCACCAAAAAACTCAATACTCCACCCAAAATTCTAAGCAAATTCGTACAGAATTAATACCCATTTTATAAATCAGCTATGGGGGTCTCAAATTAACAAATGAAGCATCAAAATGGAGGGTTTAAACTCACCTAATGTCAGCCCTAACCTCAACCTACCAATTTCACCAAGAAAATCCCCAAACACCCACATTTTAGATTTTGGGTAAGATGAAAATGCTCCAAATGAAAAACTAATCAGGCCAAATTAAAGAGAAAGATGAGGGGATTAAGTGGTATAACTATTACCTTGGCTAAATCTTGTTCTAAAGGCGAGAAAATGCAGAATTCTTGCCCCCAACCCTAGCCTCCTTCTCAACCTCCGAATTTTACTTCTTGAGTTTTAGCAAATAAGAAAGTGGTTGAAGCATTAGGGTTTAGGTTGGGTTTTAGTTCGGTCAAATATGGGTCATGGGTTGCTCCAAGGTCCAACTTCATTTGGGCTTCATATTTTAACTTGTTGGGCCAGTTTTAAAGGTATTGGGTTGCTAAAATTTAATTGGGCCAGACCAAGTTTTAAGAGCTCAAGAATGTGGGTCTGCACAAGGGTTATTGGGCCACCATTAGCCTCTTATCATGGCCTCCTACATTAATTTAGGCCTAGATGAAATTTTTCTCCCAATTAAATCTCAAACCCATATTAATAAATTTACTTTTCTAAAATCTCCATTTATTTAACTTGCCTAATTATCCCATATTAATTATTCCTAATTAATCTAATCCGTGATTAACACCTTAATTAATTATGGGGTGTTACATTCTACGTTGCTCTCCTGTTGACTTCCCATCGTGTTTTTCGTTTCTCATCTCCAGCTACTGTTGACGCGAGCTATTTTGTGCATGCTTCTTCTTATCTCGACATGCTCTATCCAACTCTCCAACTTATGGCTTCTCTTCGTTCTGCTCCTGTTGCTTCATCCACGTGGCTTCTCATCAGAATGTTCTTCTTTTCAAGCTCAAGTGTGCAGCTTCATCTCATGCATATATATATATATATATTCTTTTCAATATTCAGATTTTATTTGCCCATAATCTGCATAAAAACAAAGGAGAAAAATTCACTAAAATGCTTTATGCATTTAAAATCATCATTTTGCAATTTAATTCATAAAGTGCAGAGAATGGCTACTAAAACAAAATTCCATCTAATTAAACCCCTAAATCCATATTTGGAACTAAAATGTCCAAGTTAAGGAGAATAAAAGGTATAAATATCATGCTTATCACTCATGTTAGGCGAAATAGAGGAGGAGGGAACCAAAGATGATAACCATAGGAAGAGAAATTACCTTGTTTTCTTGCTTTTTCTCACTTGAATCTTGTGTTTTTGAGCTCCTCTCTTCAAATCCAAAATTTTCCCTCAATTTCTCTTTTAAAACAGATCCATATGCTTCATTATAATCATAGGAAATAAAGGAGAATGAAGGAGAAGAGGTTTGGAAAAGAAAGAGCATGAAAATCCATACCTTTCTACCTTGAATTTCTCCTCCTTTTCTTCCTCCTCTTGTGTGCCTCATCCCCTGGGCTTTTCCTCTGGTTTTGGGCAGATCATGGTCATGCATAATGAATGGAGAAGATGGGTGCATCATATATATAGGTGGGAGTAAGTTACACTTTTCAAAAAATTTTATTTTGTCCTTCATTTTTTGGCATTTTCGTTTCTCCTTCGTTTTAGCTCCTTTTTTAGAACCATCTTTTCCATTATGAAATTTAGGTTCACAATTTAGTAAAATGCCTCTAGAATCACTCAAATCAGAACTAAAACCTTCTAGAATGAATATGTCAAAGTTCGGGTACATCAACATTTGAAAACGTCCAACGGAGGGGTTTTAACTGTCCCGGGACTTTCCATAGTATTTAGGGCCTCTGAGAACCCCAGAAAACTCAAAACTTTCATTTAAAAATCCCTCCTATGTGAATTTCAAAATTTGCTCAAAATTATGAAATTATCATTACATTTTGTAAGTTTTCTGTAGGAAATTGTTTCTTCATTCTAGCTCCATTTTTCCTTTCGTCTGAGCTTAGGATTCTCATTTTTAGGAGTCTAGAATGCTTTCCAAATTTTTTGGGACCTTAACTACATCATTTCGAGGGACTTCCTTTTGTATTCTGTGAGTTTCATTCATTTACGGAGAAACTGTATGTTATGTTTCTCACATTTTCTCTCGTTTTTAGAGAACCGAATATTACAGGAGGAAATCTTAGCAACACTAGAAAGCTCACTTGATAAGGAAACAAACAAGGTATGTTTCTCCATGGAAAGCTTGCTTCTCTTGGTTCTTTCTTTGCATCTCCTATTCGGCTAGCTTAAGGGGACCATGAATGGAGTTTGGTTTTGGCCCAAACTTGATAGGTGTAATACCATATCTTTCTAGCCTTTCTCATGCAATTCACATGCTCCATAACATGCATTGCTTAAGAGTTGTAAGAAAATGGGATATAAATAATGGATTAAATTTGCGTTGTGCTACATATGAAAATTCCATTCGATGTCACATAGGCTGTATGAGAACATACTATATTTTCCCATATTTAATTACATCCATACAACTCCCTTACATCACAAAATCATGCCTACAACCCATGGAAACCAAAATGGAGCATGGAATATGGAGGTTCATTCTCAGCCAGATTTGGCCTCTTTTCTGGTCAAATTTTGAAAAATCATAACTAAATCTAAAAAATTTGAAATCATACAATCTTGGTCATTCTGGAATTCTATGGATGTCTAAATGAGGTGTTCTAGTAGCCACGAGTCACCATGATTGTCTAGTTTCTCTCTATAAAATTTTATGGCAATTGGACATCGTTAGGCCTCGTGTGACAGAATTTATTTTTGGACCAAATGAATAGTGCAGCAGACAAAAATCATAAAAATTGACAACTTTAAAAAATCATCAAATATTTTGTAGACCTCCAAAAATTATGATCTTTAGCTTCCTAAAAAGCTCCAAATGAGACCTAATTTCATGCCAAATCTTATATCAAGACTAACTCATTTGGCTAAAAAGTGGTATAGGGTTCCATTATGGTCAATTTTGGCTTCATATAAAGTACCAAAGTTGCCAAATGGATTTTCCTTGGTCTTGGCACCTTTTGGGCAAGTCTAAAAGTACATTTAAGACTTATATAAGCTACCTAAATGGTTCCAAATCTCATGCATCTCATTTTGGCCATTCAACCCATACTTATGCACATTTACATCAAACTTTCAAATTGCATACTTGGGCATTACATACTCAAAATATATGTTAGAGCTCATACATCATATCCATACATTCAAACATCACAAAATGTCATATTTACACATATCTCAAGAGTTATAGACCATTTACAATATCATATACATTGTGAAGCATCATTATGGATTCAAAAAGAATAAAACTAGGCATATGGTTGTTAATCTTCCTTCTTCATTGTTGTTGGCTCCCATTGCTATAGCTACTTCGTCCACCTAGCATATTAGATCATTGGAGAGGAGGGGATGAGATTCAAAGAATCCCACTATCTCTCATTTAATCATACATAATAAATGTAAACAAGTCTCATAAATGCATGCATGGTCATGTTGACATGTGCAAACATTCAAAAAGCATTTTCATCACTTGAGAATATCATACATAGCATACAAAGGCTTGCCAAGCAAGTGGATTGGTCTCACCTAATTTCTTGTGGATATTGGACTTGCCTCACTTATTCTTTAATGTATTCTTAGACTCAACCATGCTCTTGGGAGCCCACTTTGCTTTTAGGAGATCTTTGCTTTGTCTCAACTAATTTTAAGGGTTCTTGGCTCATCCTCACAATGGTTAAGGGTCCTTGGCCTCACCACACTCAAGCAAACCCAAGCACACATCAAAACATCATATGAAACATAATATGTCATCATAGAACCATGGCATATGAAATCATGCTATTATACTTTTCATGGCTTAAAAATACACATACACACATTCTAAGACAAGCCAAGCATACATCCATGCATGAGAGAAGGTGGAGAGAGCTACCTTGTGTACAATCACACACTTTTTCCTTTGGATTCAAGCCTCCTCTTTCGATCACACACCCATAATTTGGTGGAGATGGTTTCTCTTGGCCTAAATACAATTTATGGGAGCCAATTAGGTTCATGAAACAATTTCTAGGGCTATACAACTTGCTTAAACACTAGTTTGCTCTATAACCCTCATTATGGTCCATAAATGCACCTAATGAAGATACACCCCTTAAATGATTTCTAGGCTTCATTCTTTCCTTTCAAGTATAATTCTTGACTCCTTTTAAGCCTCTTGGAGTCATCACACCATTAAAACAAAAGGCCTAGCATCATGTTGCTTCTTTAGGTCATAATATGAAACCTAAGACACCAAATTAATTTCTATGAGTTTTAAAATTTTTCCAAGGCCTCCCTTCATTTTCATTCGTCAAATATGACTCAAGAATGGCCTTAGAAAAATTTAAAACTCTTCCTAGCACCATAAACATGGTTTAGCCGAGACATAGCATGGTTTTGGGCTCCTTGGAGATTTCTTTGTTTTCTTGAAGGAAGAAGTTTGTGGGGAGCATCTTAGGTGTCTCAAGAACTCATATAAACTCTTAATTAAACCTAAGAATCATCACATAAGGTCAGATTTTACAAGATGCACACAAAACCTTAGAATTTGCATCTTGAAATCTAATGATTTTTTAATAATTCCCTTTACATATTCTTAATCTCCACACCCTTTTTCCTTAGATTCATGCTTGGTTCTGCCTAAAAATCATCTCCTCCTAGAGTTTTCTCAAGTGGGGCGAAATGGTGGAGAAGGGAACCAAAGATGACAACCATAGGAAGAGAAATTACCTTGTTTTCTTACTTTTTCTCACTTGAATCTTGTGTTCTTTGAGCTCCTCTCTTCAAATCCGAATTTTCCCCGCAATTCCTCCCTTAAAATAGATTTATAAACTTCATTTTAATCACAGGAAACAAAGAAGAATGGAGGAGAAAAGGTTTGGATGGAACAAAGCATGAAAAACTACCATGGAAACATACCTTAAGCTTGGATTTTCTCTCACTTTTCTTCTTCCCTTGGTGCGCCACTCTCCTAGGGTTCTTCTTCTGATTTAGGGTAGAATAATCTGAAGCTAAGTGAGGGAGAGTGTGAGGCATCACCTATTTATAAGGGAGGAAGAAGCACTTTTTCAAAAATTCCCATTTTGCCTTTCATTCTTGGCATTTTTGTTTCTCCTTCGTTTTAGCTCCTTTTTTAGAACCATATTTTCCATTATAAAATTTAGGTTCCCAATTAAATAAAAAGCTTTTGGAATCATTCAAATCGAAGCTAAAACCTTACCGAACGTTGGAAAATGTCCACCAAAGGGGATTTAACTGTCCCGGGGCTTTCCATGGTTTTCAGGGCCTCTGAGAACCCCGGAGAACTCAAAATTTTGATTTAAAAAGCCCTCCTATGTGAATTCTAAAATTTTCTCAAAATTATGAAAATGCCATTACGTTTCATAAGCTTTTTGTAAGAAATGGTTTCTTCATTCTAGCTCCATTTTTCTTTTCATCTATGCTTGGGATTCTCATTTTTAGGAGTCTAGAATGCTTCCCAAATTTTTTAGGACCTTAACTATCTCATTTTAGGAGACTTCCTTTTGTATCCGGTGAATTTTGTTCATTGACAGAGAAACTGTATGTTACGTTTCTCATATTTTCTCTCGTTTATAGAAAATCAAATGTTACAACATGTAGTTAGACTCTTTGTTTTAATTGTGTGATGACTCCAAAAGGCTTAAAAAGAGTCAAGAATCATATTTGAAAGGAAAGAATGGAGTCTAAAATTTATTTAAAGGATGTTACTTCATTAGGTGTATTTATGGAATCATAATGAGGTTTATAGATCAAGCTAGTGTCTAAGCAAGTTGTGTGGGCTTAGAACTAATTCTAGAAACCTAATTGGCTTCCATAAATTGTGTTTAGGCCAAGAGAAATCATCCCCACACTTTTGTGTGTGTGTGGCCAAAGGAGGGAGCATTGATTCAAGAGAAAAAGTGTGTAGTTGCTTCCAAGGTAGCTCACTCCTCCTTCTCTCATACATGATTGTTTGCTTTACTTATGTTTGAATGTGTGTATGTATGTTTTAAGCCATAAAAAGTATTCTAGCATGTTTTCATATGCCATGGTACCATGATGATGCATTATGTTTTCCAAATGGTGTTTATGATGCTTGCTTTGATTTGCTTGAGTGTAGTGAGGCCAAGAACTCTTAGCCATGGTGAGGATGAGCTAAGAACCTTTAAGATTAGTTGAGACAAAGTAAAGAGTCTCCCAAAAGTGAGGTTGACTCCCAAAAGCAAGGTTGAGTCTAAGAACCTCTTAAAGAATAGGTGATGCAAGTCTAAAATCCATAAGTAAATGGGTGAGGCCAATCCACTTGTTTGGCAAGCCTTTGTATATTATGTATAACTTGCTCAAGTGTTGGAATTGCTTCTTGAATGATTGCACATGTCCATATGCCATACATGCATTTGTAAGACTTATTTTGCTTTTTTATGTATGATTGAATGGGAGATGAGCTATTGGGATTCTTTGAATCACATCCCTCCTCTCCAATGTTCTAATATGCTAGGTGGATCAAGAGAGCAAGGTAATGGAAGTCAACCATCTTGAAGATGAGAGGATGATATTAAAGTGTTTGAATTTTGCTACTTCAAGGCCATACAAATGGTAAATGATGTAATCAATAGTTGTATATGTATTATGATGTTGTAAACATATGTAATTATGATCATATGTCATGTATAAATGGGAAAATATGTTATGTGACCATTAGAATGTGATTTGAGTATATTATGGCAAACTAGCTTCTTGGATGGTATTACGGAATTGTATATAATTGCAAGTGGGATGGCCAAATTGAAATGCATGAGGTTTAGGATCACTTGTGCATTTCACACAAGTTATAATCATGCTTTTAGACTTACCCAAGAGGTGCCAAACTCCAAGGAAAGCCATTTGGATATTTTGGTATCCTATATGGAGTCAAATTTAACCATAATAGAACCCTATATCCCTTTTTATCCAAATGAGATCTTCTTGATTTGAGATTTGGCAAGTAATTAGAGCTTGTTGAGAGCTTTTTGGAAAGCTAAAGAATAGAATTTTCAGAGGTCTAGAGAATATTTGATGAATTTTTAAAATTGAGAAAATTCTGGTTTTAGTCATGTCACTATTCACTCAGGTCCGAAAATGAAATCTGTCACATAAAGCTCAAATGATGTCCAATTGCCACAAAATTTTATATGGAGAAACTATAAATTCCCTTCCCAGTGACTTGTGCTAACTAGAACTATCTCATTTGGAGGTCTAGAGAGGGAGATATGAATTTTCAAAAAATCTATCCAGTACCAGGCGTTCCAACTGACTTTGGGTACTCTTTGATGAAGTCTCAAGGTTGGGACGTGCCTGAACTGGTCTAGCATTATTTTTCCCCCTAGCTAACATCCACAGCTTTCTAGATTGGTATCATTTGTATGGATTGGATTTTTTTGGAATTAATTGGATATTTTTTAAATTTGCTGCAGAATTCTGTGACAGCACTAGTGGATAGCTAGACCTCTGGACCATTTTAAATGTCAAACATCTTATGTGTTATGTTTCATAGTCTGGGCATATTTTTAGCATAAATTAGACATGTGTAGCTCTCCATAATGGTAAGAATACATGATTTTAATTTTTCTAGAATTAGTTATGATTTTTCAAAGTTTGTGATAGAAATGAGGAAAATCTGGCCAAAAATATATATATGTATTTTATGCTTCCCTTTGGTTTCCACGAGATGTAGCCATTTTTGATGATGCAAATGAGTTGTATTCATGTAATTAAATATGAAAATGTGATGTATGAGCTCACATGGTCCACATGATATATAATGAAATTTTTATACGCGACGCAATGCTATAAAAGTCATTATTTTAATCCCCTTTTTCTTGCTCCTTCATGGAATGTATGATATAAAGCATGGAAATGTGATGGAATAAGCTAGAAATATAAGGTGTTACAACTTGAGCAAGTATAAAAGCCTCAAAATAGTCTATTAGATATGTTTCAAAGGTCCACAAACCCAAATCTCACAAACTCACTCTCCCACTTGATGATATACACAAAGCATACATAAGAAATTCTCACCATTCATTGTCAAGAACTTGCTATATCATTGAAATGGCATCAACTCTCACATATACATCAAGTATCCATATAATTATACATGTTCAAAAGGTTACACATCATATACATCATTGAATTACATCTTGTGACAACAAAGTGGGTACAAAAGAGCAAAATAATACATTTCCTTGTCATTCTTTTATCTTCCAACTTGGTGACTCACATTTCCTTGCTCACTTAGTCCACCTAGGCATGTTAGGTAATGGGGAGGAAAGAATAGGATTCTAGGAGTCCCAATAGCTCTTCTCCCTTTCAAGCACACATAATGGATGCAAATTCAAGTCTAAAAATGCATGCATGGCTATCTTGAAATTCATAAACATACATGGAACATTTCTTGCATTCAAGAGGTCACATATAACATACATAAGCTTGCCAAGATAATGGTTTAGCCTCACCCATTCTCTTTGGGATTTTAGACTTGCCTCACCTATTTTCTTAAGGGACTTTTGACTAAGCCTTACTTTTTAAAGACTTTTGGCTTTATCTCAACCATTCTTTAAGACTTTTGGCTCATCCTCACCCTAGCTAAGGGACTTTTGGCTTCACCAAACTCAAGCAAGCCATTCATGTTTATAAAAACATTATTCAAGTACATAGGCAAAACATCATGGTGCCATGGCATATAACTACATGCTAGAAATATCTTTCATGGCTTAAATATATACACACACATTCAAAGACAAGAAAAATAACCAATCATGCATGAGAGAAAGAAGAGAGAGCTACCTTGTGCACAACAACACACTTTTCCCTTCGAAAATGCTTACGCTCCCTCGCCACACAGCCACAAGGATGCAAGACTTGATTTCTTTGGCTTAAACGCATCATATGGAAGCCAATTATACTCTTGGAACAATTTCTAAAGCTACACATACACTTGAAAAGCTAGATTGTTTCTAAGGTTCAATTATGGTTCCATAAGACACCTAATAAAGTAACCTTGGGAAAACATGATCTTGGTTCCATTCTCTCCCTTAATCTATAATCTTGACTCCATTTAAACTCCTTGAAGTCATCACACATTCATTTCAAGGAGCCTAACTAGGTGTTGTTTCATTATGCTACAATATGGAACCTATACTTCTATTACACTTTCTAGGCTTTCTAAAATTTTTTCAAGGCTTCTTCTCATACTCTTCCATCATATATGATGCAAAACCAAGTTTGGAAGAAATTAAAACACTCCCTAGGTGCATAAACCCTCCTTAGCCGAGGCTATGCTTTCATATGGCACCAATGGGGTTGTTTTGATTTCTTTAACTCATATGGACTCTTAAACATTTTAATTTATGGCTAGAACTCATCTTACAAACCAAGGTGCAACTAAAACCCTAACTTTTCTATCTTGCAAATTCATAATTTTTTCTTTGTTTCCTTTGCATATTCTTATTCCCTACATTCTAATTCCTAAGATTCATCCTTGGTTTGGTTCAAAATTCAATTCCTCTTGGCTGTCCATACATGGGGCAAAATACACAAGAAGAAGAACAAGGAAGGAGAAGCATGAAAGTAGCAAAACTACCTTAGTTTCCTAGCCTTTCTTAGATGCTCTTTCTTTTGGTTGGATTCTCCTTTCCAAATTCAAAATTTCCCCCTCTGGTCTGACCTTAAAACAGCACCAAAAACTTCAATAAAGCTATAGGAAGAAGGAGGAGAAGAAGGAGATTAAGTTTACTAAAGGAAAGACTAGGAAATTCCATGAAAATCATACTTTTCTTGCCTTGTTTTTTCCCTTCCTCTTTCCTTCTCTTATGCACCTTTTTCTCTAGGTTTCACTTTTGTTTTAGGGTAGAAATAAAGCTAGCTAAATGAGGAGAAGAGTGGGGCGCATCATATATAGAGGAAGGGTTTAAAATTGTTTCAAGAAAATTCTATTTACATCTCGTCTTTTTGGCATTTTCGTTTTAGGTTCGTTTTAACTCCTTTTTTATAACCACCTTTTCTATCATAAAATTTAGGTTTTCAATCTTATAAAATGCCTTTGGAATCACTCAATTTGGAGCTAAAATCTTCCTAAACGAAAGGGTTAAAGTTTAGGTCAACCGTCATTAGAAAATACACACCAAAGGAGTTTTAACTATTCTAGATCTTTTCATGATTTTTAGGCCCTCTGAAAACCCTGGAGAGATCAAATTTTTCATTTAAAAAGACCTCCTATGTGAATTCTAAAAATTTCTCAAAATTACAAGAATGCCATTATATTACATAACCATTTCGTTAAATTCTATCTGGTTATTTTGGCTTTTGTTTTAGGGCACCTCTGGCCTCCTATTTTTATTACTTAAGGTATCATTATTCTAATTTTTCTAAATCTTAACCAATTCATTTTAGAGGACTTACTTTTGAAACATATTCGTTTTCGTTGTTTTTATGAAAACTAGGCATTGCACACTGCATAGCCACTTGGCACCCCTTATAGGCCTTTAATAGCTGCTTTTTATTGATATTAATTGGGCTTCTAATAATTACATTTAATCACAAAATAGAGAAAAATATTTTTCTCATTTATTGTAATTTTTCATAGTTACACTTTTATCCCTGTTGTACTAAATTGTCTACTTGGGATCTCCTTTTGGATCTTTGACTAGTTTTAGATCTCTTATCTTCCTATTTATCTAGTTTTTACTTCTTGCTAGCCTATTTGGCCTCTTAATTCAAGGGCGTAATATCATACCTAGTGTAATAGCTTAACCTCTTTACCCTTACACAATGGTTACATAAGCCATCTCAATCCATGTCATGCATATTGGAGCACAAATGTAAGGAAACATATACTATAAGCATGGAGAATTACATGATTGGGAGACCATATGTAATACCATAATTTCTTAGCTCATTCCATGCTATCTTTATACCTTATATCAATCAATACATATGAGAGGCAAGAAAATGGCATTAAAATATTGATTATTTTTTCGTAGCGTCGCGTACAAAAAAATTCGTTCAGTGTCACGTGGACTGTGTGAGCTCATACTATACTTTTCCATATTTAATTACATTTATACAACTCATTTCCATTATAAAATCATACCCACAACTCATGGAAACCGAAATGGAACCTAGAATATAGAGGTTTATGTTCGGCCAAAATTAGCCCCTTTTCTGGCCACATTTTGAAAAATCATAACTAATTCTAGAAAAATTGAAATCACACATTCTTGGACATTATGGAAAGCTAAAGATTTCTAATTCACATAAAAATATTCTTAGATCATAAAATCTATCACAGAGGATGTTTGACATCCAAAAAAGTCCAGAGGTCAAACTACCTCCTAATGTTATTATAAATTCTGCAGCAAATTTTGAAATTATCCAATTAATTCCACAAAAATCCAATCCCTACAAATGATACCAACTTGGAAAGCTGTGGATGTTAGCTAGAGGAAAACAATATTTCTAGACCAGCTCAGGTAGCCCAAATCTTGAAATTCAATAGAACAGTAACTCAAGTTGGGTAAAGGTCCTGATACTAGGCAGAATGTTCAAAAAATTCATATCTCCCTCTCTAGACCTCCAAATGAGGTGCTTCAAGTTGGCACAAGTCATTGGAGATGTCTAGTTTTTTTGTATAAAATTTTGTGGCAATTGGACATCATTTGCCCCATGAATGATAGAATTTAATTTTAGACCAATGCTACAGTACCAAGGACCAAAACCAAAAAAATTTCTAACTTCAACAATTTGCCAAATATTCCACAGACCTCTAAAAATTAATAAATTTATCTTCCCAAAAATCTCTCAATAAGCTCTAGATGAATGCCAAATTTTAGACCAAGAAGAGCTCATTTGGATAAAAAGTGATATAACCTTCTATAATGGTAAATTTTTGCTTGATATGGGTAACCAATTTGTCCAAATGGCTTTCTTAATTGTTTGGCACCTCTTAGGCAAGTTTTAAAGCAAAAATATGACTTGTAGAGACTGCCTAAATGGTCCCAAACCCCATACATCTTATTTGGTCTCTCAACATCCATTTATGTACTAAACACACATGCCATTCAAGGGTCTAATTACATAACTTCATTGATTTAATACTACATACATTATACATATAGTCTATACATCATATTACATATGCTCAAGGTTTTACACAATCAAAACAATAATATGTACAATACTTCTTGGCACTTCATTACACTTTACACTACAAATTAAACAAAGTGTAGCCATTTAGTGTTCTTGGCTTGCATTTCCTTAGCCTTAGGCACCACCTAGACATTTTATGCATGAGAGGGAAAAGGGGAGTGAGATTTCAAGAATCTCAATAGCTCACACACCCATTCACACCACATTCAAGGTATACATACATCAAATATATGAATATGCAAGCATAAAGTGTGCAATAAATCTCATTTCATGCCGCATCAACATGCCAAGACCACTTTCATGCTCTAGAGACTTTTGGTTTAGCCTCACCCTCTTTCTAGGACTTTTGGATTTGCCTCACTCTTGGCCTAGGGACTTTTGACTTAGCCTCACCCATTCAAAAGACTTTTGGCCTTGTCTCACCCATGCCATGAGACTTTTGGCATCTCCTCACCTTCAACCA
This sequence comes from Erythrophleum ivorense, assembly GCA_026724425.1. NCBI lineage: Eukaryota > Viridiplantae > Streptophyta > Magnoliopsida > Fabales > Fabaceae > Erythrophleum > Erythrophleum ivorense. Next base: position 34,591 of record JAIUCV010001754.1, on the reverse strand, counting down.
GGGACTTTTGGCATCACCTCACCCTTATGAGCTCTTTCCACAACTATAGTCATTCAAGAAGACACATTGGTACTAATGCAATTTCAAGACATCAAGTGGCATGTTCTCAAATCACAAGAGCATATACAAGCACACAACAGATACATATACACACAAAATGCAAGAGAATGAGGTGGAGAGCTACCTTTTAATTTATGTGAGCTTACTTTGCCACTTCCTTTCCCTCCTTGGTCTCACAAGAGCACTTAAGTGGAGTAGGGATCTCTTGACCTAGACATCACAAACATCACATAATTACACACTTGAAGCAAGCCAAGACACTAAGTTCACTCTTAAACACACACTTGGTTCCATAATGGGTATATTGGTTCCATAAATGGTCCATTGAAGCAATTCATATAATCCAAGTTCTAGGCTCCATTCTCTTGTTATTTCTAGACTTCTTGGACTTATTTAAGGTCCTTGGAGCCATCACATATTCAATTGCACCATTGGAAGACCAAGTTGCTTCATAAGACACCATTATGGACACCATTGTCCCATCTCCCAACCTATGGCTCCTAAATTTTTTCCAATGGTTCCTCCCATCTTCTAACATCATATGAAGTCCCAAACCAAGGCTAGAACAAATTAAACACTCCCTAGCCCTATAAATCGTTCTTGGCCGAGACAAGCATAGAATGGAGTTTCTTGGAGTTTCAAAATTTTCCTTGATGGGAGAGCCACTTGGGAAGGTTTCTAGGGGTCTTAGGAGCTCAAGGAAACATTCAAATAGTCAATGAATTACTCACACCAAATCAGATTTTACAAAACCCTAAGAAAGCCTACACTTTTCTATCTCGATTTCCTTTGGTTTTTACTTGAATTTCTTGCCATATTCTTAATCCTTGTACTCTTTTTCCTAGGTTTCTCTCTTGGTTCTGCCTAAAATTCATCTCCTTCTATGCCCCCTAGGCTAGCCGAAACTACCACAAAGAGGAGCAACCAAGATGAAGCATCAAGAATGGAAAAATACCTTAGTTTCAAGCTTGTTTTCAAAGCTTTTCTTCCTTGGTTCCCTTCTCCTTGGCAATTTCGAATTTTCCCCCTTAGATCTGGACCAAAAACAGAACCAAATCATTCAAAAATCCATGGAAAGAAAGGAGGAAAAGAGGAGAACAAGATTGGAAGAAGATGAAGCAAGAAAATCTATGAAATTACCTAGTTTCTCCTTGAATTTCTTCCTCTTTTTCTCCTCCTTCTTAAGCGCCTAAGAGAGCATAATAACTTCGGTATTTTGGGCAGAAAATTTCTTGCTCAATAAAAGGGAGAAGATGGAAGAAAAGTGTGAAAGTGTTTAAGACATTCTAGAAGCTTTTATTTTCAATTTTGCCCTTCTGTAATGGTAATTTCGTTTCGGCTTCGTTTTAACTCCTTTTTTAGAGTCTTCTTTTCCATCATAAAATTTAAGTTCCCAATTTAATAAAATACCTTTGGAATCATTCAATTTGGAGCTAAAACCTTATCGAACAAACCAGTCAAAGTTCGGGTCAACTAATGTTGAAAAACATACACCGGAGGGGCTTTACCAATCCCGGGGCTTCCCATAGTTTCTGGGGCCTCTGAGAACCTTGGGCAACTCAAATTTTTTATTTGAAAAGCCCTCCTTGTGGTTTTCCAAAAGTTGCACTTATTTATGAAAATGCCATTACGTGTCATCAGTTTCCATCGCAAATTATTTCTCCATCCTAACCCTGTTTTTCTTTCCTTCTGAACCTAGAATTATCATTTTTAGGAGTCTAGGACTCAACCTAAATTTTTTGGGACATTATCTAGGTCATTTCAGAGGACTTACTTTTATATGGCTCATTTCGTCATTTTATGAAAATTACGTTCATCACACCATATTCATAATTCATGGCTTTAGGGATCATGTGAACTCATCCCCATCATTTCTATCCATGACATATCCACTCAAGTCATAATCATCATTATTTAACTCATGCATCACAAATTTGGAAGCCTTGCACTAGAAAATTGAAGTTTACTCGCATGTTGGCATGTCTAGATTTCTGATATAAACTTTGAAAATTCATACCTGAGTCTAAAAAATCAAAATCATGCATATGATAGATTTTTGGAAAATTTTGGATATTAAATAAAGGTTAAAAATAGTTCCAGACCAATGCAATGGCATTTAATGCGTGGAAATTGATGGAATAATATTAAGGTCGAGCTGCATTACTAATACTATCATGTAACTTCAAAAGTTTGGTTCTCCCTCTACAAAGCTTCAAATGAGGTGATCTCAGTGGCTATGGAAAGCTTATGATGTCTAGTTTATGCTTGTAAAATGTTATAAGAATTGGAATTCATTTGGCCCACATGTGACATAAAGAAGCAAACTGACCATATGAATAGTGCACATACCATTTCTGCATAATTTGACCAACTTTGAAAAATTATAATAAATTCTCTAGAGATACAAATTGAGTCCTCCTTAGTTCTGTGAGAACCTCTAGATGAGACCTACTCGTTGGCCAAATTTCATGCAAAAAATCACCCATTTGGTCAGACTTTGATTCAACTCACCATTTGGTGAATTTTGAAGTCCAAAGTGGGGTTTTAAGGCACCATATGCTCTTCTTAACTTTCCACAACCACTTGAGCAAGTATAAAAGCATAAATAAAACATATAAAAGGATGGCAAGTGATCCAAATCATCATGGAGCTCATTCTCACCTTGTCACTTGCATTTATACACATGGACATAAAAGGCAAATTAGTAGCAAAAACTCACATTCTCATTCATTTGGCTTCCATTTTGATACATACATGATACTTACATACATTTGGACATGTTCAATGGGTACATCATATATACATCTCATGGCTACAATTCTTGACATCAAAGTGCAAATACAAGGCCCATTTCTCTATCTTTTTGTCAAAGTCTTGCTTCTTATGGTTAATGGCCTCCATTTCTTAATCCACTTTCTAACACCATAATTTCTAGCTCATCTCATGATATTCATATGCTTCACATCATCAATTCCATGAGAGTGAAGAGAAAAAGGGAATAAAAATAATAAATATTTTTGCGTTACGTCATGTTTAAAATTTTCATTCGATATCACATGTACCGTGTGAGCTCATACAATACATTCCCATATCTAATTACATGAATACCACCCATTTGGATCATAAAATGTGGCCCACAACTCATGGAGCTCAAAAGAAAACTTAAAATAGGCATATTAAATTTCAGCCAGAATTTTGCTCATTTCTGACCCAAATTTGAAAAATCATAACTAATTCTAGAAAAATCGAAATCATACATTATTCACCATTCTGGAAAGCTACGAATGTCTACCTCATACTAAAAATATTTCTAGACTATAACATTCATCATCGAGGATATTTAACATCCAAAAAAGTCCAGAGGTCAAACTGCCTCCTGGTGTTGTCATAAATTTCTGCAACAAATTTTGAAAATGTCCAATTAATTCCACAAAAATCCAATCCAAGCAAATGATAACAATCTAGAAAGATGTGGATGTTAGCTAGAGGGGAAAAATAGCTTCATACCAGTTTAGGCAGCCCAGACCTCAGAATTCAATGGAATAGTAACTGAGGTTGGACAAAACTCCTAATACTAGATAGATTCTTTAAAAATTCATATCTCCCTCTCTAGACCTCCAAATGAGGTGCTTCTAGTTGACACAAGTCACTGGAAATTCCTAGTTTCTTTATATAAAATTTTGTAGCAATTAGACACTATTTGGGCATTGTGTGATAGATTTCATTTTCGAACTAAATGAATAGTGCATCATACCAAAACCAGAAAAATTACCAACTTTAAAAATTCATCAAATATTTTGTAAAGTTTCAAAAATTATGGTCTTTAGCTTCCCAAAAAGCTCTCAACAAGCTTAAGTATCAGATCAAGAAGAGATCATTTGACCAAAAATTGACATAGGGTTCCATTATGGTCAAATTTGGCTCCATATGAGGTAACAAAGTAACCAAATGGCTTTCCTTAGGGTTTGGCACCTTTTGAGTAAGTCTAAAAGCATGATTAAGACTTGTGTGAGCTGCCTAAATGATCTCAAACTTCATGCATCTCATTTTGACCATTTCATCCATACATATGCACATTTACATCAAACTTTTAAGAAGCATATCTTGGCATTACATACCCAATTTACATTCTAGGGTTCACATGTCATATCCATTCATTTATACATCACATATTATCATAATTACACATGTCTAAGAGGTCATAGGCTATATACATCAATGATTACATCATTTGACATATCTATGGTCTTAAAGAACCAAAAACTATGTATTTGATTGTCAAACTCTCTCCTTCAAGGTGGTTGGCTTCCATTACCTTGCCACTTAGTCCACCTAGCATGAGAGATCATTGGAGAGGAGGGAGTGAGATTCAAAGAATCCCAGTAGCTCATCTCCTATTCAATCATATATAATATATGCAAAGCAAGTCTTGAAAATGCATGCATGGATATAAGAAAAGTCATGAACATTCAAGAAGCAAGCTTGGCATGTAAACAAGACATTCAAGAGCTTACCCAGTGGATGGATTGGCTTCACACTTTTCCTCATAGATTTTAGACTTGCCTCACCCATTCTTTAAGAGATTATTGGACTCAACCATACTCTTGGGAGCCCACTTTGCTTTTAGAAGACTCTTTGCTTTGTCTCAACTAATTTTAAGAGTTCTTGACTCATCCTCACCATGGTCAAGAGTTCTTAGCCTCTCCACACTCAAGCAAACTCAAACAAATATCATACATTCATTTAAAAACATAATATGTCATCATGAAATCACGGCATATAAAATCATGCTAGCATACTTTTCATGGCTTGAAAATAAATATACATATTCTAAAACAAGCTAAACACACATCCATGCATGAGAGAAGGTGAAGAGAGCTATCTTGCACACAATCACACACTTTTCCTTTTAAAATTCCCTCCCTTGCTTTGGCCACACACATAAACTTGTGGAGATGCTTTCTCTTAGCCTAGGCACAATTTATAGAAGCCAATTAGGTTCATGAAACAAATTCTAAGGCCACATAACTTGCTTAGACACTAGGTTGTTCTATAAATCCTATTATGGTCCATAATTGCACCTAATGAAGCAACACCCCTCAAATAATTTCTAAGCTCTATTATTTCCTTTCAAATATGATTCTTGACTCCTTTTAAGCCTCTTGGAGTCATCACACAATTTAAACAAAGAGCATAACAACATGTTACTTCTTTAGGTCATAATACGGAACCTAAAGTACCAATTCATTTTTAATGGTTTCTAATTTCTTTCCAAGGCCTTCCCTCATATTCATTCATCATATATGACTTAAGAATGGCCTTAGAAAAATTTAAAACTCTCTCTAGCTACCCTAACCTTGTTTAGCCGAGACGATAGAGCTTATTGAGCTTCATGGAATTTGCTTGATTTTCTTGAAGGAGGGAGCATGTGGAGAGTATCTTAGGGATCTTAGGAGCTCATTTAAACTCTTAATTAGATCTAGGAATCATTACACAAAATCAAAGTTTACAAGGTGCACACAGAACCCTAGAATTTGCATCTTTAAATCTAATGGTTATTTGTTAATTCCCTTTGCATATTCTTAATCTCCACACCCTTTTTCCTTAGATTCATCTTGGTTCTACCTAAAAATCATCTCCTCCTAGGGTTCCATGGGTGTGTCAAATTGGAAAAGAAGAGGAACTAAGAATAGCAACCATAGGAAGAGAAATTACCTAGTTTCCTTGCTTTTTCTTGCTTAAATCTTGCTTTCTCCAAGCTCCTCTCTTCAAATCCGAAAATTCCCTTGAATTTCTCCTTTGAATTAGATTTATAAACTCCATTTTAATTAAAAGAAACAAAGGAGAATGAAGAAAAAGTGGTGTGGATGGAGAAAAGCATGAAAAACTACCATGGAAACATACCTTTAAGCTTCATTTCTTCCTCCTTCTTCTTCCCCTCTTGTGTGCCCAAAACCCTAGCTCTCTCCTCTGAAATTAGGCATAAATTTCTGATTCCCAATAAGGGAGAAAGTGGGGCGCCACCTATATATAGGGGTAGGAAAATGACTTTTTCAAAAATTTCCATTTTGCCCTTTGTCTTTGCATTTTCATTTCTCCTTCTTTCTAGCTCCTTTTTTAGAACCGTATTTTTCATTGTAAAATTTAGGTTTCCAATTTAGTAAAATGCCTTTGAAATCACTCAAATCAAAGCTAAAACCTTCCCGAACGAATCTGTCAAAGTTTAGTGCACTAACATTAGAAAACATCCATCGGAAGGGATTTAACCATCCTGGGGCTTCCCATGATTTTCAGAGCCTCTGAGAACCCTAGAAAACTCAAAAATTTCATTTAAAAATCCTTCCTGTGTGAGTTCCAAAATTTTCTCAAAATTACGAAAATGCCATTACATTTCGTAAGGTTTCTGTCAAGATTTGTTTCTTCATTCTAGCTCCATTTTTCCTTTCGTCTAAGGCTAGAATTCTCATTTTTAGGAGTCTAGAATATTGCTCAAATTTTTTGGGACCTTAACTAATTCATTTCATGGGACTTGCTTTGAAAATGGGTCTGTAGGGCATGGTTAGGCATATGTAGGGGAAGAGTGAAATTCAAAGAATCCCAATAGCTCTTAACCCTTTTAAACATACATAATGGATGCAAATTTATGTTAAAGAATGTATGTATGACATTCAAGCTACTAGTGAATATACATAAAGCATTTTCATTGTCATACAAACTCATACATAGCAAACATAAGCTCTCAAGGGTATGGGTCTAGCCTCATACCCCTTTCTTGGGACTTTTGGATTTGCTTCACCCACTTTCAACGGACTTTTGACTTAGCCTCAATCTTTTTGAGACTTTTGGCTTTGTCTCACCCATTTCTAAGAACTTTTGGCTCATCCTCACCCATGCTAAGGGACTTTTGGCACAACCATACCCATTCAAGCCACTTTGCATACATAAACACATTTTAAGAAGTACAATGGTACCATAGCTTGTAAGCAGAGGCTAGAAACATTTTTCACAGTTCAAACATACACATAAGTACTCAAAGACAAATAAACATCCAGACCATATATGTGAGAAAATTTAGAGAGCTACCTTGAAGTAAGAATATCACACTTTTCCCTTGAACTTGTCTTTCCCCTTTTAGCCAAGCTCATAGAATTTGGTGACACTTGATTCTTTTGGCTTAGACATATCAAAAGAGACATGAATTACTCATGGGAACAAGCTTTAGCCTTATGCAAGCTCTATGTAAAGCTACTTTCTCATATGGCTCTAATATGTCTCCGTATAAGGCATAATGAAACAACTATTGGAATTCACAATCTTTGCTCCATTTTCTCCTTCAATCTAAGTCTGTTGACTCCATTTAGACTCCTTGGAGTCATCACAAATTTATTTTGAGGAGTCTAGCCATAAGTTACTTCTTTATGTCTCATTATGGAGCCTACACCTCCATCTCACAAACTAAGACTTTTAAATTTTTTTTAAGGTTTCCTTTAATGTTCCTCTATCATATCTAGTCCCATTCTAGGCTTAGAACAATTTAAAACATTCTCTATGTAACACCCCAAAATTAATTAAGATATTAATTATGGATTTAAACTAATTAAGAATAATTATTACAGAATAATTAAGCATGTTATGTGAATAGGAGTTTATAGAGAACTAAATAATTAATGTAGGTTTAAGATTCAATTGGGTTAAAACTTAATTTAGGCCCATAATTAATTTAAGTATGTCATAGATAAAAACTAATTGAAGCTCAATGATTTTAGGTACAGACCTAACTTCCTATTATGCGACTTGGCCCAAGAGAGACAACCTAGCAATGGCCCAATCTGATTTAGTGAATTAAAAGCCCAAAACTATACTAAAATGCTAAAATTTTTGTAGCCCAATCCCTAAGGTCTAGCCCAACAAGCAAAATCTAAACTCTAAATGGACTTGGCCCCATGGGTCAACCCACAACCCAACTTAAACCATAAACCCTTATTAGCCCCCTCCCCATTCTACAGAAAAGAAACACAAGAGGCAAAGCAATTTTCGGAGGTTTTAGAGAGAGGCTAGGTTTTTCCACACATTCTCACCATTTTTCACTTTTAAAGTTAAAACTAGCTAAGGTAGTCCTTATATAACTTAATCCTCTCTTCTTTCTTTTCAATTTGACCTGATTGGTTTCTCATTTGGAGCATTTTCACCACACCCAACATCTAAAATGCATTGTTTGGCATTTTCTTGGAGATTTTCAAAGGTTAAGACTAGAGGTGCTGTTAGGTAAGTATTTCCTTCCTAATTTGAGGTAGTTTTTGCTGGTTTAAGACCCTTATAGTTGACTTGTGGTATGGGTATTAATTTTTCACCAATTTACCTAAGATTTAGGGTGATATTCTAAATTACTGGTGTGGGAACAATCAAATCTGAAATTAGAGACTTGTAGTAGCTGGGGTAAGTGTTCTCTAGGTAGCCATTAGTATTTTGATTCTATGGTACCTATTTGCTGCTATAAGTGATGATTTAAAGTAGTAATCTTTTGATATTGTGGTTATAGGGGAATTTTGGTACTGTTGGTACCTTTCCAAAATGTCTACGGAGTGAGGTAATCGGGGTTAATGTTAAATTTCATGCATATGTCTACTTTAATTTTATATCTATTATACATGAATGATTTTGAAATGCATAATGAATGGTTGGCTATATGATATATTGTATTTGGACCTTGTGAGTCCATGGTGGAGCTGTGGCATGGCTACCATGTAACATCTGGTTCTCTGAAAACAAGAGAAAACATGAGAAACGTAATGTACGGTTTCTCTATAAATGAATGAAACTCACTGGATACAAAAGGAAGTCCTCCAAAATGATGTAGTTAAGGTCCCAAAAAATTTGGGAAGCATTCTAGACTCTTAAAAATGAGAATCCCAGGCTCAGATGGAAAGAAAAATGAAGCTAGAATGAAGAAATAATTTCTTATGAAAAACTTACGAAACGTAATGGCATTTTCGTAATTTTGAGTAAATTTTTGAATTTACATAAGAGGGCTTTTTAAATAAAATTTTTTAGTTCCCCGGGGTTCTCAGAGGCCCTAAAAACCATGGGAAGGCTTGGAACAGCTAAAGCCCCTCCGGTGGACATTTTCCAACGTCGGTGTGCCAGAACTTTGACGGATTCGTTCATGAAGATTTTAGCTCTGATTTGAGTGATTCCAAAGGCATTTTACTAAATTGGGAACCTAAATTTCATAATGGAAAAGATGATTCTCAAAAAGGAGCTAAAATGAAGGAGAAACAAAATACCAAGAATGAAGGGCAAAATGAAAATTTTTGAAAAGTGTAACTTCCTCCCACCTATCTATATGATGCACCTTTCTTCTCCCTTCATGTTGCACAACCAAGTTTTGCCTAAAACTAGAGGAAAACCCTAGGGAGAGTGGCGTACAAGAGGAAGGCAAAGAGGAGGAGAAATCAAAGGCTTAAGGTATAGAAATTTAGTAGTTTTTCATGCTCTTTCTCTTCCAAACCTTTTCTCCTTCATTCTCCTTTATTTCCTATGATCATGATGAAGTATATGGATCTGTTTTAAAGGAGAAATTGAGGGTAAAATTCATATTTGAAGAGAGGAGCTCAAAGAACACAAGATTCAAGTGAGAAAAAGCAAGAAAACAAGATAATTTCTCTTCCTATAGTTGCTACCTTTGGTTCCTCTCCTCCCCCATTTCGCCTAGCATGAGAAACCCTAGGAGGATTTGATTTTTAGGCATAACCAAGGGTGAATCTAAGGAAAAAGGGTATGGAAATTAAGAATATGCAAAGAGAATTAACAAAAAATATTAGATTTCAAGATGTAATTTCTAGGGTTTCAATTACACCTTGTAAAATCTGATTTTGTATGATGATTCCAAGGCCTAAATAAGAGTATAAATAAGCTCCTAAGATGCCTAGAAGTCTCCCCATGTGTTTCGCCCCTTGAGAAAACAAAGCAAAGTCCATAGGTGCCAAAACCTAGCATAGGTTCAGCCAAGGGAGGTTCTTATAACTAGGGAGAGTTTTAAATTTTTCTAAACCTATTCTTGAATCATATATGATGAATGAAAATGGGAGAAGGCCTTAGGAAAAAATTTAGAAATCATAGAAAGTGAGTTAGTGCTTTATGTTCCATATTATGACCTAAAGAAGCAACATGTAATTAGGCTCTTAGTTTTAATTATGTGATGACTCCAAAAGGCTTAAAAGGAGTCAAGAATCATATTTGAAAGGAAAGAATGGAGGCTAGAATTTATTTAAGGGGTGTTGCTTCATTAGGTGCAATTATGGAACCATAATGAGGTTTATAAATCAAGCTAGAGTTCAAGCAAGTGTGTGGCCTTAGAATTAATTCCATGAACCTAATTGGCTTCCATAAATTGTGTTTAGGCCAAGAGAAAACTTCCTCACACTTTTGTGTGTGTGTGGCCGAAAAGGGGAGCTTGGATTCAAAGGAAAAGTGTGTAATTGTGTACAAGGTAGCTCTCTCCACCTTCTCTCATGCATGAATGTGTGCTTAGCTTGTCTTGAATGTATATATGTGTATTTTTAAACTATGAAAAGTATTGTAGCATGACTTTAATTCCATGGTGCCATGATGTTACAATATGCTTTTGTATGATATTTTTGATATGTGCTTGGGTTTGCTTGAGTGTGGTGAGGCTAAGAACCCTTAGCTATGGTAAGGATGAGCTAAGAACCCTTGAGATTGGTTAAGACAAAAAAAAAGTATCCCAAAAGCAAGATGGGCTCCCAAGAGCATGGTTGAGTCTAAGAATCTCTTAAAGAATGGGTGAGGCCAATCCACTTGCTTGAAGAGCCTTTGTATACTATGTATGACTTTCTTATATGATGAAGATGCTTCTTGAATGTTTGCACATATCCACATGACTATATATGCATTTATGAGACTTGTTTGCATCCATTATGTATAATTGAATGGGAGATGAGCTATTAGAATTCTTTGAATCTCATACCCTCCTCTCTAATATTCTAACATGTTAGGTGGACCAAGAGAGCAAGAAGATGGAAGCCAACCACTTAAGAGATGAAAGTATGACATTGAAATGCATGAAATTTGCTTCTTTAAGGCCATCAAGGTGGCAAATGTTGTCATCTATGGTTGTATATGGCCTATGACCTCTTGAACATGTGTAATTATGTTATAAGTGATTATGAATGAGAGTTAAAATTGTATGTATGAATATGCACATTTTAGTCATATATTGGCAAGTTTTCATTATGGAAGTATGTGTATAATTGTATGTGACATAGCCAAAATGAGGGGAATAGAGTTTTGGACCATTTGGACAGCTCACACAAGTCTTAATTATGCTTTCAGACTTGCCCAAGAGGTGCCAAACCCTAAGGAAAGCTATTTGGACATTTTGGTATCCCTTATGGAATCAAACTTGACCATAATGGAACCCTATGTCACTTTTTATCCAAATGAGCTCTTATTGATTTGATATTTGGCATGAAATTAGAACTTGTTGATATCTTTTTGGAAAGATAAAGAACAGAATTTTCAAAGGTCTACAGAATATTTGATGAATTTCCAAAGTTGGCAAATTTTCTGATTTTAGTCTGATGCACTGTTCACTTGGTCTGAAAATGAAATCTATCACATAGAGCTCAAATGATATCCAATTGCCATGAAATTTTATACAAAGACACTAGACATTTCTAGTGACTTGTGCCAACTAGAAGCACTTCATTTGGAGTCTAGAGAGGGAGATATGAATTCTTAAAGAATCTGCCCAGTATCAGGAGCTTCACCCGACCTTAATTATTATTTGATTAGATTTTGAGTTCCAAGCGTGCCTAAGATGATCTGGAGTTATTTTTACCCTCTATATGACATCAAAATCTTTCCAAATTCATATCATTTGCATGGATTTGATTTTTTTGAAATTAATTGGACATTTTTTAAGTTTGCTGCAGAAATTTGTGACAGTACCAATGGGCAGTTTGACCTCTGAACCATTTCGAATGTCAAACATCCTCTGTGATGGATGTTATGGTCTAGTCATATTTTTAGTATGAATTAGACATTTTTAGCTTTCTAGAATGGCCAAGAATGCATGATTTCATTTGTTTTAGATTTAGTTATGATTTTCCAAAGTTAAGTCAGAAAAGGGGCAAAAGCTGGCCGAAAATATGTGTTTATTTCATGCTTCTCTTCGAGTTTCTTGATATGTAGGCCACTTTTGATGATTCAAATGAGTTGTATCCATGTAATTAAATATGGTAATGTATTGTATGAGTTCATATGGTCCACGTGACACCAAATAAAATTTTTATACACGACGCAACACAAAAATATTCATTATTTTATTGCCTTTTTCATTAGAAACTCATATGATTCTTGGAATTGAGAAAAATAAAGGCATGAGATGAGCTAGAAATTATGGTGTTACATGCCACCTGTGCATTATGCTTTGATCAGGCATCGAGTTATGATTAGACCATTATATTCACTGAGCCCAGATTGTGCTCATTAAGGAGTTGGTACCGTGGATGGGCCTCTCTCGGTGTTATTGGCCTTTTATTGGCCTTTAATATGTGGATATGTGATTGCTAGTATGAGATAGTAGTCATTGATAGCCCAATTATTTCATTTGCTGATATGACTAATATAATTTGTTTATGCTCATCTTAATTCATGCATATATGTTAATCAAACTAGAATATATGAATGGAATTTACCTTTGGTTACTAAGATTTGCATCTCACCCCGTTTCATGGAATAATACTTTTAGGTGAAGGCTCTTCAGGTAAGGATAAAGGGAAGCAAGTGGATGAAAATCCATGAACTCCAACCATGTGTGGGGAAGGCTATACTTGGACTAATCTAAGTAGAGTATATGCTAAATTTTGTATCTCTTCTTGTATAGTATCATCATGTAATCATGTTGCCAAGTGTAGGAGTTTGTATTTTGATTTTTTAGGATATATCTATTGAAAAGCTAGGCCTCATACTAAATGGGTATTAGATGTATGAACTTATAACATTTGATATAAACTTTGTCAAACCTATGATATGATTTACTATTTGGAAATGAAATCATCTAATACATTAGATGCTGACTTAAATAAGTGATGCATGAAACCTCTACTGGAATATGTATTTGAATGATAAATGTTGGTAGCTTATGAATCCTTGCTATTATTAATCCATAAACTTGCTTATATATGGTAGTTAGATGACTAGGAATCAATACTTAAGTCTTGAATTGGCGATGATGGGTAGGCTGGGTAAATTAGGTAGATGAAAGCTATTAGAGTCTCACAAATTAAGATAAAATGGCCTTAGAGTGTTGCTAGATGGAGAGTGGGAGTGTATGAGACAAAACTTAGGAAAAAATGGTGTAGAAGAGGGTTACGCAGTAGCCAAAGTAGGCTGAGTCACAAGACAACCATGTGTCAGGCAGAAGGGAGGAGCACTACGGTGCGAGGTGTCTCACTGCGGCGCAAAATGAAAATGTTGCCCAATAAGGGTAACAGAAAGCAACCTCTCCACAACGCAACGTGTTTTGCCATGACGCAAGTCGAGGAGACCAAGTGATAAGTTTCCTAGTTACTAGTTTTGCCATGACACGAATTTTTGAAAATTGCTATAGTAGCTCCAAGATGCACTTCCACTGTGGCACCACATAAGTTTGCCACGGCAAGGTTCCAACTTGCTACAGCGATAATGTGAGAAGTTGAACCCGAGGGCAACTTCGCTGCTGTGCAAGGTGTGAAACTTGATTTTTAGATTCTAGTAACCAACTTAGTCGTGGCAGGGAAAGTCTAAGTCACGGCGAAGGTTCCCAAACTCTTAGTTTTGACTTAGAAACCTTGAATTTCACTATGTTAATGTTGTGCAATGACTTAGGAGTCTTTATATGAGGTTTTGTGAGTTGAAATTAGTAGCAAGATGAATCCAATGTCTTACATGATAACTATGATCACTTATGGACTTGATTAGTTATAGTTGTTTAGCTAATGACCCTAATGATATCAAGGTTCAAATTTTTCCCACTTTCCCCCATTTTAATTAATCATAATGACTTTAGACCTTGATTTGAATCTACTAATCATGTTATTATTAAGCTTAATTACGGTAATTAAGAATTAAGGTCATTACACCCTAGGTATAAGAAGCAGTCTAAGCCGAGACTATGCAAACATATAGCACCCATGGAGTTAGCTTCATTTTCTTGAAAGGAATGGCTCATGTAAAGCTTTCTAGGGGTCTAAAAGACTTAGACCATGTCTTACATAAGCTAGAATACCCTTAGGAAAAATCAGATTTTATCATTTGTTTCAAAATCCTAAATTGTGCCAACTTGAATTTCTTACTTCTCTTTTTTATTCTACTTGCCTATTCTAAATCCTCATACTCTAAAGCACTTGTTCTTCCCTTGATATGGTTAAAATTCAACTCCCTTTAGATGGGCTTTAGGTTGGATGAAAATCACATGGAGGAAGAGCAAGAAAAGAAGCATGAAAGGCTAAGGGATTTACCTTGTTTCAAGACTTTTTCAAGAGCGTTTTTCATTGCCTCAAGCTTTTCCTTGAAATTCTAAGCTCTCTCTTCTAGACCAGACCCAAAACAACCCCATATGTGTCATGAAAACCATAGAAAGGAAGAGGAGAAGGAAAGAAACAAGTTTGGTGGAAGAAGGTGCATGAAAATCCATACCTTTTCCTAGGCTTTTATTCCTCCTAAGCTCTTCTCCTTGTGTGTGCTTCTCTGCTAGTCTTTCCCCTGTACTTAGGCAGAAGCAAAGTCAATCACATGAGGAGAAGGAAAGAGACATGTAATATAAAAGAGGTTTCTTGAAAATTCCTTTTTAAAAATTTCATCTATGACCCCTATTCTTAGCTTTTTTGTTTTAGGCTCATTTTAAATCCTTTTTGAGAACTATCTTTTCCATCATAAAATTTAGATTCTCTAACTTATAAAATGCCTTTGGAATCACTCAAATTGGATCTGAAATATTTCCAAATAAAAAAGTCAAAGTTTGAGTCAACTAACATTCCAAAACGTCAACTGAAGGTGTTTTAACTATTCTAAGGGTTCCTATGATTTTTAAAGCCTCTGAGAACTCTATGAAACTCATTTTTTCTATTTAAAAATTTCTCATTTGAATTTTCTAAAAAGTGCTTGAAATTAAGAAAATGCCACTACATTTTTGTCAATTTTCATTTAGCTATTCTGACTCTGTTTTCAGGGCACCTATAGCCTTGGATCCTCATTATTTAATGTCTAGATCATTGGCCTAATTTTATTAGACCTCAAATCTTTCTATTTAGGGGACTTCCTTTTATATCTGATGAGTTTTATACATTTACAGAGAAACCAGATATTACACCTAGTGTTTCCTAAACCTTTAGACATCACAAGAAAGGTGATAATCATGATAATGAGGGACTAAAAGTCCAAGTAAGATGAAAGAAAAGAGCAAAAAGAGCAAAAATGGAGCCAAAGTGCCTAAAAATAGGAAACTAACATACTAGTGGCAAAACCATAATTTTAAGCAAAATTTTGGAAACTCAAAGAGAAGAGTTTTAAATACCAAAATTAAATTCATTAG
The DNA here is from genome assembly GCA_026724425.1 of Erythrophleum ivorense. Classification (NCBI taxonomy): domain Eukaryota; kingdom Viridiplantae; phylum Streptophyta; class Magnoliopsida; order Fabales; family Fabaceae; genus Erythrophleum; species Erythrophleum ivorense. The sequence goes on along the minus strand of JAIUCV010001754.1, from coordinate 18,936 downwards.
AGTTTTTAAAGGTCCTAAAAACCATAAGGACTATTAGAATAGCTAAATCCCTGATAATATATGGTTTATGGCTCTTGTTAACTAAAACTTTAACTAAACTTTCCTAGATGATTTTAAATCCTAAAATTTCAAAGCAGATGTTTTTAATGAAATTGAGAACCTAAAATTTCATATGAAAAAGATTGTTTTTGAAAAGGATAAAATTAAGCATAAACAGGAACACTCATACAAGGTAATACAATATAAAACTAAAAATACAAAGAGTTAAATAAAAAGCAAAATAGAGTGAAATAAAGTAATTTCTCCCTATATATGAGTTAAACAAGTTAACCATAAGACCTAGGAAGCATAAAATAGATCAAGACACTGACAACATGAAAATCACAAAAGCTTGCAACATTATCCCAATTTAGGCTATTTTACACTATTTCGAGCCCTTGTAACCCAAAAAAGTTTAGCCTAAGGGTTTAAGACTTTCTAAATAAGAATATGAAGTTTAAATCTGCCCAAAAAAAAAGATCTAGAATACAAAAATTATTGAGTCAAAGAAGCAAGGGCAAGATGTAATACCTTATATTCTTATTATCATACTCTTCCATTTCGGGTAATTGGTGCACATTCACAAGACAAAAGTAAGGAAAAGTATGAAAATAATACACTTTTATAGCATTACAACAAGGTTAAATTTTTCAATTTGGGTTACGTGGGCCTTGTGGATTATCCAACAACATTCTCTAGTCATTTATTATTGGAACAAATCATAATCAACTCAAAATATCAAACAATCCACGGTTTCCAAGTCAAAAACCCTAAAATTTACACTTAAGCTCATAGACAGCACATAGCATATTTCAAGGGCAAGTTTGAAAAATCATAACTAAATGTAGAAAAATTTAAATCACACAAACCATAGCCTTCTGGAAAGCTCTAGATGTCAAGTTTACACTAAAAATAAGTCCTAGCCATGAAAATCCAATTTGGACTATGTTTGATAATAGAAAAGGCAGGAAGGTCCACTAATATTGATACAGATTACTAATATAAAATTTGAAAATTCATAATTAATTTTAAAAAAATCCAATCCATGCAGTCTATACCAATTGGAAAGCTACAGATGTTAACTAGAGGGGAAAAATAGTTTCAGACTAATACAAGGATGTTTAGATCCTGAAAATCAATCAAACAGTAACATGAGTTTGACTAGGCTCCTGGTACTGGACAACAACTTCAAAAATTAATATCTTCCTTTATAGACATCCAAATAAGATGCTTCTAAGTGGTACAAGTTGTCATACCTTACTATATAATACATTTCTCACTACAAATACCTCATATAAAACTTAGAAGAGTCAATAAAAACCTGAACTGATTAAAATTTTCCTTTTACTTTAGGGTTGAGTATATACATGGCTTTCTGTTACATGCCCTATTATCATACAGCATTATAACACAACTCATACATACCATAATCCAAAGATATTTAATTACATGACAAAATGTGATGCATAAAAGTAAGGTCCTCAATTTATACCTCCATACTCTTTGCCCTTTCTTTGCTTGAACTCGGACCTAGCATGGGTTATATTTGAGGTGAGATTATAAAATCTCAGTAGTAGTAAACCAATCTCATTCACAAGCTAGCATGTAAGTACATAACATAATACTAATCAAGGTGCCATATACCATATAGGAATACAAGGAATTTCATACAAGGCCAAGTACGGTCTAAACATACATGTCTCATCTTATAGTATAAATAACAACTTGATATAGCATAACACTCATCGTTATACAAACATACAAGTTTAAAAAAAGAGAGAAAAAAATTACTACCTTAACAAACTTTGTTTCTCAATACTTGGAACTCAGTTTACTTGCTTTTGGAGTTCCCAAAACAAATATCAAACCCTATAATCATAATGATAATTCATTACAATTAATACAAAAACCTTAGCTTCTAACGTAGTATGACCCTGTTAAATTTAATGGGACCATTGGAATTGGAATAATTCAAATCCTTCCCTTCCTATTCACTATGACCAAATAGTATGCATTTCTTGGCCAAAGTTTAAAAATTTTATTCCATGAGTTTTTGGGGCTTTTCCATAGATATTCCTACCTAAAAACACCCTTTTAAATCCATTGGGATGGATAAAATTATTAAATTCTAGCCCCAACAATACGTTTTGGTCATAACATAACCTAGCTCTATTTTAGGCCCAAAAGTGAGTTTCTTTGGTTAAAACTTCCATAGCCTCTTCCTTTATGTTTTAAGACTTGAAATTTGGTATGCATGACTTTAAGACATTAAGAAAATACCATCAAAATTTTGGGCAAATTTGGACAGCACCTCCCCAACATTTCCATTTTCCCAAAAATTACAATCTTTGTATTTTTCAAGGTTCTAGCATACAACAAAATGGATGAGCTCATATGGCCTCCATAGCCAATATATAAACTCCATTCCTAGGCCTTCATATTCAACATATAAACTCAATTTCTAATGGTCCATATGCTATCCAAAAGTGACTCATAGCTAGGGTTTAACAAAACTAACTTAAAACATGTGATTTTCAAGTGCAAGGTGGAGAAAACTTACTCTTTAAGCTTAATCCTTGGTTCCTTTGCTTTTCTCACACTAAAATCCCTTCTCTTCCCACATAGAGCAACATTCCACCTTGAAGAAAAGATGAATATGCAGTTGCCCTTTGGAGAAAATGGTTGGAGGATGAAGAAGATGAAGAAATTTGATGAAAAATGGTGGTAGTTTTGCTTGATTTCACTTCTTCTTCCACTTTTTCTCCCTCCCTCTCTCTCTTCACGTTTTTCTCTTCTTCTCTCTTGTGTGTGGCGTGAAAATGGTGGAATGGAGGTGAAGGAGATGAATTTAAATGAAGTTAAATAGTCATGCCAAATTTAGACCCTTTGATCAACCTTTTCAAGATCAAATCTTAGCTTTATATTCCTTTTCTCTTTTGATTTTCTAATTTTTATGACTAAATATCTTCTTCCAAAATTCCTTGGCCACACATTTAGATGCCTTTTCTTAGCCTTTAAGTTATGGATAGTAACTATGGTTAATTTTTTTAACTCAACCATGGTCAACTTTTAACTCAACCATAGTTAGTTTCTAACTTAACCATGGTTAATTATTTAAAATAACTAAAATCCTTTTCTTTTTTCCTTTTCATTTTATATTTATATTTGGGTTTCATCTTCTTTAAAACCCTAATTATATCTTCTCTTCTCTTTTGGGCCTTTAGAATCAGCTATTGGGCCTTACAGCAGTCTAAAAATTGGTGTCCAGGCCCAATTAAGATTTTACGGTACAATACATTCCTTTAGACTTTCTAAAATTTATGAATATTATTTCCTCTACTTTCTGGCCATATTGAGCTTCAAACATGGATCAAGGGCCTTTAACCTCAATTCTCATAAATTTCGGTGTCAATTGGACACCCGGGTCTATAGGTGTAATTTTCACCATTCTGTATTATAATTGTGCTATAAAATTTTCATTTACTGTAATTTAGTTCCTGAAACTCCTTCAGGGTTTCTTAGCCCTTTAGCTATTTCTATTTCTATAATTGTCACAACTTTTATTTATTTTGCTCATGGCTACTGATCAAGCTAACTAGATCCCGGACCGGATCCTGCCCGGCCATCTGGGCAACGTGACGTCATTTGACCGGTCTCATCAAACTAAGTTTAACCGTGGGTTACGGATTTTTAAGATTCTTGTCCGATTTTTTGATATCCATGCCTAAAGTCACAAATAAAGGGTGAAACTAGTGTTCCCTGAACTTTCGGGTAATTTATACATTTTGCCCAGCACATAACTTTTCTTTTCATTTTAGTCCCTGGCTCCTTCATACTTGACCTCAGAGACTCTTCAGGACCTTTTTTTTAAAATCTATTTTTACCTCAATTTTAAGGCACCTCTACCCTTGACTCATCATTATTTGCGGTCTAGGATATTATTCTAATTTTATTAGACCTCAATTTACTCTATTTGAGGGACTTCTTTTTATATCCAGTAAATTTCATACGTTGATGGACAAATCGTATGTTACGTTTCTCACATTTCCTTACGTTTTCTTGCATTTTCGAGAGACCGGATATTACACAAGTCACTGGGAAGGTCTAGTTTCTTCCTATAATATTTTGTGGCAATTGGATATCGTGTGCCCTATGATTGACAAAGAACAAATTTCAAACCAATTACATAGTACCAATAGCCAAACTAGAAAATTTTTTCAACTTCAAAAATTTGCCAAATATTCCACAAACCTCCAAATAATACCACTTTATCCTCCCAAAAAGCTCTCAACAAACTCCATATGCATGCCAAATTTCAAACCAAGAAGAGTTCATTTGGACAAAAAGTGGTATAGCTCACCAAAATGGTCATTTTTGCTCCATATGGGGTACCAACTTTGTCTAATTGGCCTTTTTAAATGTTTGGCACTTCTTGGACAAGTTTAAAAGCATGAATATGACTAGTGTGAATTGCCCAAGTAGTCCCAAACCCTATGCATCTTCTTTTGGCTACTCTACATCCAATAATGCACAATTTACCATAACCATACAAGAGGCAAATTCCATGATTCCATTGATTTCATGCCACATGTGGTCCATACAAGATTTATACATCATATTACAATTGTCCATGATCTTACATCACAAAAATAATATGAATATGGAAACTTTGGTATTCAAATACATAACAAGCTACATAATGGATAAAGTGTGACTTTTTAATGCTCTTGGCTTGCATTCCTTGCTTCTTGAACATCACCTAGGCATTTCAAGATAATAGAGGGAAGGGGAGTGAGATTCCAAGAATCTCAATAGCTCACACACCCATTCACATACATATTCACAGCATATACATATCAAAGCATATGTATGGAAGGTTTAACAACTATAAAGTATGCAAGGTCACAATTTCCATGCCACTTATTCACATTCAAGCTAAGAATATGCTCTAGGGACTTTTTGTTTTTCCTTATCCCATTTCTAGGACTTTTGGATTTGCCTCACTTTTGGCTTAGGGACTTTTGACTTGGCCTCACCCTACCAAGAGACTTTTGGCCTTGTCTCACCTATGCCATGAGGCTTTTGGCATCTCCTTACCTTCATTAAGGAACTTTTGGCATCACCTCATCCTTATGAGCCATTTCCACAACCAAAGTCATTCAAGGAAACACATAGGTATCAATGTAATGTCAAGGCATCAAGTGGCATGTCATCAAGTCACAAGAATACACACAAGCATACAATGACATACATACGCACACAAGAATGTAAGGAGAATGAGGTGGAGAGCTACCTTGGATTTATGCAATCTTTTCTTGATCCTTTTCCTTCCCTTTTTTAGTCCCACAAGCACACTGATAAGCATGATTTTTATACACTTTAATCCTCTTAACTTAGGCATTTTGATGATGGAATATGGTCTTAAGGGTTTAATTAGATACAATTTGATTTCATCAGCCACTTATGCACTTTCTGAATTAATTGGCAAAATTATTGAGTTTTGATGCATGAAATTCTTTTAAATAATTTTGTGGATAATTCTATTGAATATTTTCCATTCTTTTGTGCAGAATTTTTGATGGGCAAATAGCTTGAATGAGAATTTGGGTTAAAGAAGAGAAAGGAATGATTAAAGAAGCATACTTGAGTAGCCTTTCACTCAACATCAACACACATGCATGGAGGAAGAAGCCACGTCACATGAGCTGTTGATGCAACAGGAGTCTCAAGTTTCACGTGAGCAGAGCAAGACAAAAGATGCATGGAGAGAAGGCTCAAGCTGAAGGGACTCACATATATAAAAGCAAACGACGTGGAAGAGCTTGGGTTGAAGATAAAGCCATGAGCTTGAGTTAAAGGAAGAAACATGTAGCACTTTGCAATAAATGCATGAAAGGAAAACAAAGTACAAGCCACGAGTTTTACAAGAATGAAGAGAAGAGCACAAGTTCAGCTAGCTACTTGAAGAGAGGATGGAATGGAGATTTACGTGTGAAACAATAGGCTGAAGCTAAGAGAGTTGGATAGAGTATGGAATGAGCCAGAGAACTAGCTACGAGTTAAAAGAAGGAGCTAGAAGAGAAGTTGAGCTGGAGAATATAATTAAAGCTAAGCAAGTTTTGGAAGCTGAGAACAAAAGCATTATGAAGCAACACATAAGAAGCACGTGAATTTTAAATAAAGCAGCTGCATAGGACGTGAAAAACAAGCTGAGAAGTTGGAGTTTCTTAGTTCTAACATGGAGAAGGAGCAGAACAGAACCATCCACGTAGCATGCAGCGAGTTGGAGTTCCACGAGATCCTCACTTGAGCTTGGGAAGAGAAGAAGCGCAGAACAGAGCATGAAGCAACGAGCTGAGAATGTGAGATGTTAATGAATCATAAGCTGGAACCTGGCTACGGAATTACGTGGATTAATGAAGCAAGCTGGAGAATTAGTGAGCTGGGAGAGTAAAACGTGACTAACGCGTGGAAAAGGAAGAGCTAAGGGGCACGTGATTAATAACTATATAAAAAAGGGTGCTGATGCATGAAAGAGAAAAAAGCTGTGGTTTCCGAATTGAGGGAGGAGACGTAAAAACAAAATAGGGTTCAAGCAAGAGGCGGCCGGACATGCAGAACATGAAATCTCCATGGTAGCTCAATTCATCAATTCTCCTCCGATTAAAATCTCCATGGCAGCTTGAATCATCCATGGTGGTTAGCTGAAGTTTGGAAACTCCCAGATGTAGATTTGAGCCCCATATTTTCTCATCAAATTGGATAAACACTTTGCTATATCTTTTAATTCCAGCATTAAATCTTTTATTAATTTGACTAGGTCTAGTTGATTGATTTAGGAACTTAATTGCTGAAAATTATTGGATTGATTTGTTTTATGAATTGAATATAATTTGATTTTGGAATTTTAATTGTGATCGTTGCATGTTTGTAAAAATTCCAAAAGTAGTGCTATGCAAATCACTTTTAAATTCCTCTTGATTTTTGGCTAATTGATACAATGGTTATTGGATCAAGTGGCTGGAACTTTTGTGCGATTAAGTATTTAAGGAATAAATTAATCTAATTGGCTAATTAGTATCTTAAGTGGATTGTGCAATAGATTCTATTAATCAATTAAGATTGGTTAAAGTGTGTTCTTGTTCTTAATTCAATTAATTAGTTATTCAAGGTTTCTTGTGGTTGCAAATTCCTTGAATAATTAATGAATTGAACCTTGGATGGTTATTCAAGAATCTTTATAGGGAATACACTAAAGAGCAAGAAATTAATTCCAAATTTAGTAAACTAAACCAAGGGCAAGGATAATTGAATTCTAGGGAGTCCAATGCAAGGCTAGCTACCACATTTTCTTAACTGTTCACCTCATTTAGTTTTTAAGTTTTTGATTTTTTGTCAATTAAATTTAGTCCAATTAAATTCTAGTACTTCAAACCCCCAAAACAAGTTTCAATTAGCAATACTTAGTGTAACAACCCAGAAAAAGAAAATAGGAAAGAAAATGAGAAAAAGAAAGGGAAGGAGAAGCTGGAAAATTTTCGAACAGCTGAGAATTTTCTAAGTCTTCTCGCCATAGCGAGATATGGAATCGCCATAGCGAGAATGCCTCTTCGCCGTAGCGAGTATGTTTCTAGCTATAGCGAGTGCGGCATTCCATATAGAAACCAGTGAGTTGCTCGCCGTAGCGAAATTGTTCCTAGCTATAGCGAGTATGGCATTCCATATAGAGACCAGGGAGTTGCTCGCCGTAGCGGCGCTTTAGCGAAGGCAGAGGTCTGGAATAGACCCGATCTCGCCGTAGCGACGCCATAGCGAAGACAAAAGTCTGGAACAGACACGAGCTCGCCGTAGCGAGGTCACTAACTCGCTGTAGCGAGAGCGGTCCAGAAAAGCGAGGAAAAGAGAAATTGACTTTTAAAAGCTTCCAAATCTCTTCTTTCTTCTTCTAACCGACTCTAACTCGTCTTAGGAGAGAGCAAAGGGCGGAGGAGAGAGAGAGAAGCTGAAGAGAAGAGGAAAGCACAAGAAAGGTATGAATCCTCATGGTTTCCTCTTCATATGTGGCCCTCTCCCTTTTTCCCCTCTTTCCTACGGTTCAGATGTTAGGAATGGTTAGGTTTGAGTCTGGTTTAGAGGAGAGAGAGTGGGAAACCATTCTTGAGAGAGATTAGAAGTAGATAGTCTTCTCTTCTTGCTTTTGCCCTTTCTTATGAGTTGAGAAAGAGAGGGATAGTTCATGGACCCTAGAGTGAGAAAGAATAGTTAATGAATTCTAGTGAGAGAAAGAACCCTAGCTTGACATGCTTAGTAGGGTTGCTAGAAAGAGATCCTTAGCTTAAGAATCAAGTATTAAGGTATTAATTCCATGCTTTTGTGTGGTTAGGCTCAAGAGAAGTTCCCCCATCTAGAAGTGGTTGTGAAACCCACAAGGGAGGAGACAAGTTGAAAGAGAAGGTTGTTAATAGCTAAAAAGGTAGTTCTCTCCACTTTCTCTCATGCATAATTGTGTGTTTACATTGTCTTGCTTGTGTGTATGAATGATATGAGCTATGAGAAGTGTGTTAGCATGATGATATGTTATGAATTGAAATGATGATTTATATGATTGTTTGGTTTGCTTAAGGGAATGGAAAAGCCAATAACCCTATAACCAAGGTGAGGATGAGCCGAAGCCCTAAGTTGGTTGAGCCATGTCTCCCAAAAGTGAGGTTGACTCCCAAAGAGTAAGGGTGAGTCTAAGTACCTCTAAAGTATGGGAAGGAAAATCCAAAAGCCATAAGGGAAGGGGTGAGGCCGATCCAAGTACCCAGCGAACTCATGAATGTTATCCATGGCCATTTCACATGTTTTAAATGTTTTTCATCATGTTTTATATGCTAACATGCCATACATGCATAATGAGACTTGTTGCATGCAATATATGTATGTTTGAATGAGAGTTGAACTACTGAGATTCTCCGAATCTCACCCTCCCTCTCCACCATCCAACCATGTCAGGTGGCCCAAGTGAGATAAGAGATGGGAACAACCACCACCAAGCATGAGGCTAGGGATAGAGATGAAGAAGAATGTAAAGAATTCTTGTATATGGATCTTGTACATGAGATGTAAATGATGTATATGATGTAGTTCCTCATAGTTTTGTAAAACCATGTATATATAAATGATGAATGTATGAGAATGAGGTTTATGATGAATGAAAGAGCATGGTTGAATGAGAAAGAACCAATGATAGCCTAGTAAATATGGGTGCATAAGTGGGCATGGGGTAGTGAGTTTCCCCAATCTGAGTTATTAGACACTTGAGGCATGATTGATAGCTCCTATAGAAGCTTTCTCATGTGCTCAAAGAGTCATAGAAGTAGAAAACTTAAGATTGGACCCCATTAGCCACACTTTTGGCCAAGAAAGGGCCTCTTTGCACATGATGTCATGGAATAGCCATATGACCTCTTTTAGCCATGAGATTTGACATGTAGCTAGATTATGTTTAGAGCTTTCTGGGAAGCTAGAGTTCATGTCAAATAGAGGTCTATATCATTTTCTATGATGTCTCAAAGTTGACATCAGAAATTCGGATTTCAGAAAATCACTGTTCATTTGGTCAGTTTTGAAATCATGTCATCCGAGGGGCAAACGTAGTCCAATGGCTACGAAATTTTATACATAGAAACTAGATGGTCACAGTGACTTGTAGGAACTGGAAGCACCTCATTTAGAGGTCCAGAGAGTGAGTTATGCAATTTCGAAGTTCCTGCCCAGAATCAGACCCCCAACCAGACCCGAGGTACTGTTTCATCGGTTTCCGGGGAATTGGCTTGGTGGACTGATCTGGAGATATTTTGTCTCCTCTAGCTAACATCCACATCTTTCCATAGAGATAGAGTTTATGAGCATTGGATTTTTGTGGAATTAGTTAGACATTTTCAAAGTCCATATCAGTAAACTGTGACAGCAAAGAAGCCCCCTCTGACCAGTGAACTATTTCGATGTCAAACGCAGAGTATGTGAGAGATTGAGACTTCTACTTATTTTTAGCATGAAGTAGACGTCTCAACCTTTCTAGAATGACCCAGATCATGCAGATACGATTTTTCTGCATTTAGTTATGAATTTCCAAAGTTAGCCCAGAAAAGAGGCAAAATCTGCCACTAGCGAAAATGCATGTCTCCAATCCCTTTTTGCTTTCCATGAGTGCTAAGCATATAGTAGGGATTGAAATAAGTCTCAATAGAGTACTTGAGCATGAGGAACCATAGAGAGAGCTCAACCGGTCCATGTTACTTCTAAGTGGATCTCTACCCACACATAGTGCCATAGAAAAAGCAAGCATAAGGTAGAGAGTTTATCTCCCTTGTGAGTTCCGCATATGTATATGAGTAAGAGGGCACGCTGGGTATGAGCTAGAGGTTAAGGTGTCACACTTAGAATACCCCTTTCATAAATAAATTGAGGCATAAACTCCAAGGGAAATGACCTAGGTTGCACCATTAATTACAAAATTTATTTTACTTCCTAGTTTTATTTGAGATTGCGCGACACAATCGTCACACACCTAGGTGGATGTATATTCTCTTGGCCTAGACACTATAAACAACACACAATTACACACTTGAAGCATGTAACACCATAATTTCTTAGCTCATTTCATGTTATTCTCATACTTCACATCATGCATTTCATAGAGGAGTAAGAAAATAGTATAAAAATAATGAATATTTTAGCGTTGCATAGCATATAAATTTTTCCTTCAGTGTCCCGTGAACCATGTGAGCTCGTGTATCACATTTTTATATTTAATTATATAGATACAACTCATTTCTATCACCAAGAGTGGATTACAATTCATGCAAGGCAAGGGAACACATAAAATCTATAGTTGCTATTTTGGCCAGAATTTTTCCTTTTCTATCACAAAATTTGAAAAATCATAACTAATTCTAAAAAAATTGAAATCATGCATTATTTGCCATTCTTGAAAGCTACACATGTCTACTTTATGTTAAAAATATGACGAGGCCATAAAACATCACATAGAGAACTTTTGACATTCAAAAAGTTGCAAAGGTTAGACTAGCTACTGGTACTGATACAAGTTTCTGCTATAAATTTTAAAAATGTCCAATTAATTCCAAAAATATCCAATCCATGCAAATGATACCAATATAGAAAGGTACAAATGTTAGATAGAGGCAAAAAATAACTCTAGACCATTTTAGCACATCCAAGACTCGAAAACTAATCAAATAGTAACCTAGGTCAGTCTGGACACCTGATACTGGATAGAAACTTCAAAAATTTATATCTCCCTCTCTAGACATCCAAATGGGGTTCTTCTAGTTGGCACAAGTCACTGGGAGTGTCTAGTTTCTTCTTATAAATTTTGTGATAGTTGGACATCATTTGCCCCTTGAGTGACAGAATTCATTTTCGGACTTGAGTGAACAGTACACTAAACTAATTTAAGAATTTTTTTCAACTTTGAAAATTCATCAAATATTCCATAGACCTCCAAAAATTATGAACTTTAGCTTTCCAAAAAGATCTCAACAAGCTCTAAATGCATGTCAAATATCATATCAAGAAGCACTCATTTGTACAAAAAGTGGTATAGGTTTTCAATATAGTAAATTTTACTCCATATTAGATACCAAATGTGTCCAAATGACTTCTCTTAATGTTTGGCACCTCTTAGGCAAGTTTGAAAGCATGAATATGATTTGTATGAACTACCCAAGTGGTCTCAAATCTCATGCATCTCAATTTGGCCATTCCACTTCCATTTATATATACATTTCCATAATGCAAGTTTGCCATCACATGTCCAAAATGCACATTTCCATACATGCAATCTTAGCTCTTATTTATACATGATATATTAACATAATTATACATGTTTATAACATCATAGGACATATACAATAATGGATTACAACATTTGTCATTCATATGGCCTTAAAGTAACAAAATTTCTACACTTTGATGTCATAATCTCATCTCTTAAGTGGTTGGCTCCCATTTTCTTGTTCTCTTGGTCAACCTTGCATGTTAGAACATTAGAGAGGAGGGAATGAGATTCAAAGAATCCCAATAGCTCTCTCCCTTTCAATCACACATAAAAGATACAAAACAAGTTTTACAAATGCAAGCATGAGCATATTTATATGTGCAATCATTCAAGAGACATTTTCAATATCTCAGTAAGTCATACGTAACATACAAAGGCTTGCCAAGTAAGTGGATTAGCCTCACCCATTCACTTGTAGATTTTGGACTTGCCTCACCCATTCTTTAAGAGGTTTTGGACTCAACCTTACTCTTGGGAGTCAACTTCACTTTTGGGAGACTCTTTATTTTGTCTCAACCAATCTTAAGGGTTCTTGGCTCATCTTCACCATGGCTAAGGGTTCTTGGCTTCACCACACTTAAGCAAATCAAAACAAACATCATAAACATCATTTAGAAATATAATGCATCATCATGGTACCATGGCATATGAAATTATGCTAGAATACTTGTCATGGCTTAAAACACACATACACACATTCAAAGACAAGCCAAGCATACATTCATGCATGAGAAAAGGAGAAGTGAGCTACCTTGAAAGCAACCACACACTTTTCCTCTTGAATTTGCTCTCTCTTCCTCGGCCTCATACACACAAAGGTGTGGGAATGATTTCTCTTCGCCTAAACACAATTTATGGAAGCCAATTAGGTTCATGGAATTAATTCTAAGGCCACACATCTTCCTTAAACACTAACTTGATCTATAAACCCTTTTATAGTTTCAAAAATGCTCCTAATGAAGCAACACCCATCAAATAAATTCTAGACTCCATTCTTTCCTTTCATATATGATTCTTGACTCCTTTTAAACCTCTTAGAGTCATCACACAATTGAAACAAAGAGCCTAATACATGTTGATTCTTTAGGTCATATTATGGAACATAAGGCACTAAATCATTCTCTAGGCTTCTTGAATTTTTTTCAATGCTTGCCCTCATTTTCATTCATCACATATGACTCAAAAATGGGCTTAGAAAAATTTAAAATTCTCCCTAGGTATTCAAACCCCCTCAGGCCGAGACAATGGAGGAATTTGGCCTTTATGGACTTTGCTTTATTTTCTTGATGGAGGAAGCACATGGAGAGACTTCTAGGGATCTTAGGAGCTCATTCAAACTTTCATTTAGGCATAGAAGTTAAGGTATCAAGTCAGATTTTACAAGGAGCACATGAAACCCTAGAATTTCTATCTTGAATTTTCATAGTTATTTGTTAATTCTCTTTACATATTCTTATTCTCCACAGTCTTTTTCCTACGATTCACCCTTGGTTCTGCCTAAAATCCAAGCCCTCCTATTGCTTCTTGAGTGGGATGAAACATAGAGAGAAGAGGAGCAAGGGGTAGCAAGCATGGAAGAAAAAGTTACTTTATCTTTCCTTATTTTCTCACTTGAATCCTCCTTTCTTTGGCCTCTTCTCTTCAAATCCAAATTTTCCCCTTAATTTCTCCCTTAAAACAGATCCATATACTTCAATATAATCATAAAAAAGAAGGGGAAATGGAGAAGAAGAGGTTTGCAAGGGAAACAACATGAAAAATTACCAAAAATCTATACCTTTTAGCTTTGATTTCTCCTCCTCTTCCTTGCCCTCTTGTATGCCACTCTCCTAGGGTTTTTTTCTCTAGTTTAGGGCAGAAACATATGAAGCTAAATGAGTGGGAGAGTGGGGCACCCTATATATATAGGTGAAGGAAAAAAGACTTTTCAAAAATTCTCATTTTGCCCTTCATTTTTGGTATTTTTGTTTCTAATTTGTTTTAGCTCCTTTTTTAGAACCGTCTTTTCCATTATAAAATTAGGTTTTCAATTTAGTTAAATGCTTTTGGAATTACTCAAATCAGAGCTAAAATATTTCCGAACGAATCCATCAAAATTCAGGTATACCAACATTATAAAAACATCCACCAGATGGGTTTTAACTGTCCTGGGGTTTCCCATGGTTAGGGCCTCTGAGAACCCCGGAGAACTCAAAACTTTTATTTAAAAAGTCCTCCTTTATGAATTTCAAAATTTGCTTATTATGTTTGTAATTCTTTCGTTAAATTTTGTTTCTTCATTCTAGCTCCATTTTTCTTTCCATCTGAATATAGGATTCTCATTTTTAGGAGTCTAGAATGTTACTCAAATTTTTTGAGACCTTAACTAATTCATTTCGAGGGACTTGCTTTGAAAATACACCCATTTTTGTCATTTAACGAAAATCGGATATTACAGAGCAAGCCAAGACACTAAACTCACTCTTGAACACACACTTGGTTCCATAAGTGACATAATGGTTTCATAAATGGCCTATTGAAGCAACCTTCACAATTCAAGCTCTAAGCTCCCATCTCATTCCATTTCTAGGCCTCTTGGCCTCATTCAAAGTTCTTGGAGTCATCACACATTCATTTGCATAATTGAAAAACTAAATTGCTTCATAAGGCACCATTATGGACACTACTATCCCATCTCTCAATCCATGGCTTCTAAATTTTTTCCAATGATTTCTTCCATCTTCTAATATTATATAAAGTCTCAAAGTAAGGCTAGAACAAATTAAAACATTCCCTAGCCCATTAAACCTTACTTGGCCGAGACGTAGGGCAATAATAAGGTTTAAGAGCTTCTTGATTTTTCCTTGATGGGAGAGCCACTTGAAGGGGTTTCTAAGGATCTTAGGAGCTTAATAAAAAATTCAAATAGCCAAGAAATTACTCACACAAAATCAGATTTTTCAAAACCCTAGAAAACACCACACTTTCCTAAGTTGATTTCTATTAGTTTTTCTTGGAATTTATTGCAATATTCCTCTTCCTCATGGTCTAAAACCCTAGTCTCTCTCTTGTTTTCATATAGAACATCTCCCCTTCATATGGTTCTGGTTTGGCCAAAATCATACACAAGGAAGAAGCAAAGAGGAGAAACAACAAAACCATGAAATACTTTAGATTAAAGTTTAGTTTCAAGACTTTTTCTCCTTGGTTTTCTTCTCCTTAAGCAATTCAAACTGCTCCTCCTTGTTCTAGACTCAAAATTGAATGAATTCACTCAAATAAACCATGGAAAGAAAGGAGGAAAAGAGGGGAACAAGATTGGAGGAAGATGGAGCATGAAATTCTTTAGATCTCCTTACCTTTCTCTTGATTTTTCTCCTCTTTCTCTCCCTTTCCTTGTGTGCCTAGAAGAGTTGCTCCATTTCTGTATTTTGGGCAGAAAAAGTCATGCTTAAGAAGGCGGGAGAAAAAGGAAGAAGTGTGTGGAAACTTCAAGAAACTCATTTTTTCAAAAATTCCAATTTCGTCCTTCCATAATGGCAATTTTGTTTTGGCTTCGTTTCAGCTCCTTTTTTAGAACCATCTTTTACATTATAAAATTTAGGTTCCCAATTTAATAAAACTCCTTGGAATTACTCAATTTGGAGCTAAAACCTTCCTGAACAAATCCGTCAAAGTTCGGGCTCACTGACATTAGAAAAAGTACACCGGAGGGGCTTTACCAGTCTCGGGGCTTCCCATGGTTTTTGGGGCCTCTGAGAATCTTAGGCAACTCAATTTTCCTATTTAAAAAGTCTTCCTATGTGTTTTTCCAAAAGTTACACTTATTTACCAAAATGTCATTACGTTTCGTTAGTTTTCATCACAAATTGTTTCACCGTCCTAGCTCTGTTTTTCTTTCCATCTGAGCCTAGAATTATCATTTTTAGGAGTCTAGGACTCTATCTAAATTTTTTGAAATATTATCTAGCTCATTTCAAAGGACTTGCTTTTATATGGCTCATTTCGTCGTTTTACAAAAATTCTATTCGTTACACAAGATAGTCCTAAAAGTCAAAAAGTCAACACCATAATCACTTTTTTCATATATGATTTAGTTGGCTCTCTCTCCCATCGACTCTAACCACATTTCCAACACTTTCAAGCTACTTTCCCATGGTGTTACATAAAGAAGAAGAGAGAGAAAGAAAAGATTAAAGGATTTGAGGGAAAAATGTTCATCTTTAGCAATTTTCATAGCTAGAAAAATTAGTCTTCTCCTTCTAATCTCTTCATGTATGGTTTTAGAATTTTAAAAAAAGAAAGTTAAGCTTCTTCAAGAGTGAAGAAGCTTTATTAGGAATTCCAATTAGGGGAAATTAAAGAGCGCTGAAACAGCTTTATATTGAGATATAGTTTACAATGGTTCGAGCATTAATTTCTGAGTTCTTTCCTCCACATATCATGCCTAGAGAGAGAAATTTTCTCTCTCTACATTCTCTTGCGTACAAATGATCATATGAAGCATGTAAAATTCACTTAGGTTGAAAAAATGAGGAGAAATCATAGTAAGAAGTAAGAAAACTCATGGTTGCCTAATAACCATGGTGTCTAAACTACCCCCTAAAAGATGGACCAAATGAGTTTGTTTTTTAGTTCTAATGAATTTAAGGTCCTCTAGGGAATTATAAACGCTAGAAAAAATATTGGTTTGAATTATAGGGATTGAATATAAAAGTTAATTTTCTATAGGTGTAAAAGACCCTAAGGCAATTGGATGGCCATGCATGAGTGTGCATTATATGTAAGAACCCTAATGAGATTCATATGAACCTAATGAGCTATCTAAGAGGTTAGAACGAGGCCTTGGTGCATGAAAATGATAAAATTTCATGAAAGCACCATGGTGAGCATGTCTCGGCTTCAAGGGAGATAAAGTACCTAGGAAGTGTTTTCATAGATTCTAACATTTTAAAAGGCCTCAATAGGATAAATAAATACTAATGGAACCATTGGAATGAATTTAGTAACCCTAAATTGAAAGATGACATTCTGGAGTTCAAAAAGGTCTAAATAAGTAAGTGGGCCTTTGACTTGTGTAGTCATGTATGTGATTGCTCAAATGAGTTCCATTAGAGTTATATGACTTATAGCAAGTGTAATTTTGGAGCCTAGAAAGTGAAATCTAAGAGTTGCCTCTTAAGGAACCTAAAATGGCTTAAAGCAACATGTTAAGTCCTAATAGGATTAGGTGACAGTAGTAAAAGTCAAAATGGATTCTAATGAATTATTTTGTATTGCAAATTGTTATATGTGGGCCAAGCTAGCCTAAGTTCACTTATTAGTGAGTGTCAAGCCCAATAGGATTAAAGAAAAGAGAACAACCAAGTGGGTTAGTGGTAGTTTTAAGCTTCCAAATTCATAAGGTAGTTATCTATCTCTATCTTGTATGCATTTGAGTGTTTGAATAAATTAAGATGCTTGAATGCTTGTTTGTTTAATGATTTCATGAGCTATGTTTTGCAATGGTTTCCATATTTAGTTTTATGCATATGAAATGGCTATGTTATGGCTCCTAGGTCCCATGGTATGAAATTAAGCATAGTAGCTCTTCCTAGGCCCTAGGTTGAGTTTAGTTCAGTCTAGCTAGTGTGTATTGATGCCATGACTTGATGAAAGTGAAATTTTCATGCTAAATTGAGCTATATGATGCATATCAGTGGCATGCTTGCATTTTCTCATGACATTATTTGTGTGCTTGGATATGAATTGAGATTCGCTATTAAGATTCTCCCAAGAATCTCACCTTATGTATCTCTCACTAACCATTACAAATCCATCAAGCATTAGAAGTTCTTGTTGTACCTATGTATATGATTATGTATGAGACACACTAGTAATGAAATATCCTGTGTATAATAAGCATATGTAATGTTGGCATGTGTATAAACTTGAGACTATAAATATATGTCATTTTGTTATTGGCCTTTAGTACATAGTTTCTTACATGTGATGCTTTATGGTCTATATGCATAAATGGATATGGGACGGCCAATTTTTTTATGCAAACCATATTTCTTGTAATGGATCTTATGGAAATGATGTATAAAAAGACTAAAACTTGCTCAAGGGAAAAGATTGTATGTTAGAGGCTAATTGGACCACTTTAGAACTAAATTTTGGTTTAAATGAGTTATAAATTATACCTTTACCCTTGATAGTCCAAATGACCAAGCATAGGGCTAAAATTTTGCAAGCAATTAAAAAATTTAAAGAGTTTCTAACAAGTTAAAGATAGTATTTTTTTTCAGTTCTATAGAGTATTCTATAAATTTTCAAAATTGGCCAAATTATCCAAATTTTAACAGTAAATGTCCATTTGCAACAGCCTCAAAGTTTTACAATTTAAATTTCATATCACAAGGTTTCCATAGACACCTAAATTGCTAAAATCAAAGTTGTATAGCGAAAGTTATGAATTTTTGAAGTTTAAAGCCCTATTATATCAAAGTGGCTAAAATGAGCTATATAGCTTCCTTATGCAAATGGGATTTGTATCTTGGTTTTATGGAAAAAAAACTTATCTATGGTAGTCATGAATGAAAAAGAAATTAGACCCCTCATAGTTCAAGTTGATATATTAAACGGGCTAAAACTACTACTAAAGTTTAGTTGTGGTTGTTATCTTGTTGCTATAGGAATACAATGCTATGAGAATTGTTATATGAAGGTAGTTATGACATCTAGACTAGTGTAATATACTAGGTGTGACAAACCTACTCCATGTCATTTTAAACTACGTTTTGTCATCATATTCATACAGCACCACTTGAAATCTCTCAAGAAATGCAATCCATTCTTCATTAAGTAGCCAAGATGCTTTATGCCATTTTGTATTAAATGTCATGTGCATAACTTATGCAACACCTTAGGCATGACCTTGTATAATGTTTTTCCATTGTTGTATTTTGATCAGTAAAAATAGTCTAAGGCTTGTTATGGTGGTGAGCCACCCAAAAAGTTTCAAAAACCCACTTAAATGACTCTGATATCACATTGTATAATAATACCGTCCCAAAAATCAGCATTCC